>JALBCR010001005.1:0-243399 GCA_030710515.1 Abscondita cerata
TATCAATTGCAATTAGTGCATTACGGTTTACTGGTATATATTTGGGTATTGTTGTCAATAACGAGCAAGTATTCGAGCCCAAACATTTTCGATAATGTTAAAATCTGGGCTTTTTGCTGGCCAGGGTAACAACTCCAAGTTATTTGCTTGTATCCAGTTGCGCACAACCTGCGAAGTATAGGGTCATCATATCCCGATAGTTAATTATCGAATGTTCCAAGAAAATATGTGTAAATAGTAAATGGAATCTACTAACGTAACGTTAAGTCGTTAATTATAGTTACATAACTCTCCTTTCATAAGATATAGTTCATATTAATATGCTTATTGTAAAGCTTCGTACACACCTGAACAACAAACCGAGGAACAAACAGAACAACGAACCGAACGGCAATCGGAACATTAATTTGGACGGTGCTACGTACGAATTTTAGAACAGATTCGCAAGTCCTGATTGTTCCACGAACGGTTTGCGGCGTTCCGCAACTTGTCGGTTTTTCTCCGACATCAAAGAAAATGCGCGCGAATGCGTTTGCAGGTTTGGACGAATCTAAACAAAACGGCGAACAAACTTATGCGGGAGAATTAAATTATTTATTTTGTCCTCCCTTTGTGGGTTTGTTGTGTTTTAGGTAATATTATGGAGTTGACAGAAGAAAAATGTTTTAAATTAATCAGTGTTTAAGAATGCAAGAAAAAATGATGTCCCTATTAGCATCATTTGGGCGGGAAATTTCCAAAATAAAAAAAAGCAAAGTAAATTATAATTTTTACTCTTCTTTGTGCGTAAAAATTTGGTTGGCACTATCTTCTTGTTTTCCGCAATTTTCTCTTCTCAATAATAAATATATATGAACTGAAAACTACTGAAAATAATTATGGAACAGCACAAACGTTCCGTTTGTTGTTCGGATTGTGGAAATCATAAAAGATCGTTTGTCGTTCTGTTTGACTTTCGGTTCGTTGTTATGTTTGTTGCTCGGTTTGTTGTTCAGGTGTGTACGAAGCTTTACAACTTAAGCAACAATTTTTGGCGAATAAAGATTAGTTTGTGATGTAATATTAGAAACACAAATTTATATCATATCAAATTTATGACAACTTAAAACCAAGAACGTGTATTTATTTATAATACCTTTATTTAAAAAAAGTTTTCATTTAATTTTAAACTATAACTTGGTATCTTAATTATAATTATGTAATAAATTCTTGTCAAAAAACTAAATATATATGTTGACAATAAGAATTGCCTTAGTTTTTATTTTACTTTTTATATTAACTACAGAAAAAAATGAAACAAACAAAAAATGAATGTAAAAACGTCATCTTGTTGCTATCAGTTACTATTCCTAGAATGCTAGTTCACTTCTAGTGTTTAGAATAAAATATTTTTCCTGAAATTCATGAATTCTTAGTTATGTTAAAGTTGAATATGTTGTAAATCAAAAAAGCACAAAATATTGCCATAGAAAAAAGGTAGATTTGTTTTATTCAATTGGGAATATCAATTTCAAAACAGACCAACTAAACAAATTTTTAAAAATCATTTGCAATCAACAAGTACAAAATAGCGATGTTTACAAAAACAAAAACCATTGCAATTTGTGATAAAGTCCAAAATAGTCTTAAAATTAAATGTATGAATTTTATGCAATTACTTGTAATGTAGAAACTTAACAAGTTACCAAAAGTATCAGCATTTATTCAAATACACAAAACACTCATTCATTGACTTGACGTCACTACCTTTATCGTGAATATAGCGTAAGGTATTGTACTGCAGTTTTCATTGATAACGGGTGTTTAAATAACAAACTGGGCTGGGTAGGTCTTGGAATTTGCTTTGATATTTGATAATTTATTTAAGAAAGTAGTTAGTAGGTATTCATTTTTGTCGATTTTAGGTTATATTTAAGTCATGTTTTAGTGTAGATTCCACGCCACCACGTGTTATTTGCTGTACACTGTAAAAATAATTAAATAGTTAAATGTATATTTAGTTTGGAAGTTACCACTAGCAAACAACCAAAGTGAAAAGAACATTTGGTCAGATTCATAAATTTTATTTTGCACAAAACATTTTTAGAGGTATTTGATTATTATTACGCGATTCTATAACGTAAATAGGACGTGTTTTTGTTATAATTAGAAAATAGTGAACATGCGGATTACGATAGAGCTATCCAATCATTTTAGTAAAATAATATATACAGGGTGAGTTTTTAAGACGGGATAGCTTGATTACTTCTATGTTTTTAAAGTATCAATGTTTGGTATAGCATATGTATTATAAAATAATATACAGGGCGTGCAATTTAAATTTTAAATTTATGGCAGTTTAAAATGTAACAAAGTTAAAAATCACAGCAACTAATCTTTTCACATAAATGGGTGTTTTTTATGATAACAACTTACTTTCAAGTGTTGTCTAATAATGAACCAAATCTCAATTTGATACAATGAAAGGCAAGTTTTTATGACTTCTAAAAGAAGTTCCTGCAAAGCCTATTTTATGAAAAAAAAATAACTTTTAAACGGCTTAACTAAATGTTAAAAATAAAACATATTTGAAAAGCTTAGATTGTCATTTATCTAAATGTAAATATTTCCAAAAAAAAAATTTAGTCTAGAACCACCCTGTATAAACACTATACACTATGTATATAACAAAATATTTTTAAAAACTGCGCATATAGATGTACTATTTACAACGCCGTTTGGATAATTTTTATATCTTTAGCAACATAGGAAATATCAAGTCTTAAAACTCACCCTGTGTAATATAATAATTCAAGCTGATAAAAATAAACATAAAAATTTAAAATATTATAAGAACCAAGTCAGTCATCATTTTTCGATATTGGACCTTGTTCAAAAGGTGACCATAATTGCCAACGTTTTGCCCACTATCTTAAAGGATTTAAACTTTAAGACGTTTTTGTTGTAGGCTTTCATACTGTTTTAGCAAAACAAAAATGAGTTGTAATTTAAAAGCTTATGATTACAAAAAAAAACACTCTTAAAAAACTCTTATTGCAATACTTTTTATCAAAAATTAAAAAGAGTAAGAACATATTAAAAAATCAATAAAACTATAAACATTAATCAATAGACAAAAATATAATTAGACTGTTTACAGTCATATTTAAGATTATAAATTTGACGCATTAAAACGAATTTTTAAATTATTCTTTTACTTGAGAAAAAATGTTTAAGTCAATTTACAAAAAATTTAACCGCAACCTTAATTTAATATAATGTGTAAAAAGTTCTTTTCTCGAATAAAATGATTAAAATCATAAAAAGTTTATACACCTGCACATAGAAGTAAATACATTTTAAGAAGTGTTTTTCTTGTTAGAAAGTAATCTAAAGAAACTTCTACATTATTTGTTTAAAACAATTTAGTGAATAGAGACAAAAAGTACTTTTCTCAAATAATAGTATAAATAATCGAACATAATTTGCTGAGAAAAATTAAATCGAATTAACTCGTATCGGTCCTTTCAATATTCCAATTTTTTAATTTTCCGGATGACGTAACGATGAAGAGGAAATTTTCTGCCGATTTTGCATTTGTTTTGTTCACGTGTGTTACAAAAGTTTTTTAACGACATCCTTCGAGAATATACCATTTTCACGTTAAGATCGATAAACTCTCATTATATTTGCTAATTTTTATGTAGAGCTTTTAACTACGTTTAAACGCGACATTGAATATATTTTTGAAAATATTTGAGAGGTAAACTGCTGTTTATTACTGCGTAAAGAGATAAAAGTAAATGGGAAAAAGCAGTTGATAAAACAAGAAGTTGCACAAATTGTTTCTGAAAGCTCAAGCTTGAAATGAAACAGATTTTATTTATAACGCGCAAACTTAACTAAATGGATATTTATAAGCTTGGACATGGAAAAGAAACAGCATTTTTCACTTTACTTCTGTTTAGCACTTACTAGTTCGTACTATAAACCTCGCTTAAAAATCTGAGAAACAATTTTCTCACAAAGAAATTGTTTTTTTTTTGAGACAAATCTATCATACAAAACTCTAGGCTTTCTTAAACTATGTCTTTACTTACATGAAGTGTAATAAAAAACGCAGAAAGTTGGGCATTCTTGAACGGGCTTAACTGGCGAATATTTGAATTAGTCAAAATAGAACATTTGTCGTGTTTGGAGTTATTTGAAATTGTGGTTGCTGAGTTTTCCTTTCAGGAAACAACAGGGTTAAACTGCGCGCGATCGTGGTATTACCATTACATTATGAAACTTTTCAAAGTGGTCTTTGTCCGTTTGCGCATGTCTTTGCTCTACGCAAATATCAGTTTTGATACGTAAAAATTGAATTGCAGAAATTTCATCAAACTTCTTAATATTTTTCTTATTCCGATACGTTTTTGACGATGCAGTTTGTAAGCAAAATTCTCGATCGATCATTAAAAATCTTAATTGCTCTGAATGAGCAAACACGTCTTCCATTAGATAAGATAAATAAGGGTACAATTTTCTTGTCAAAAGAGATACTAATTCACTCTTACTTATTACGCAAATTTAAAGATATACTAATCATTTTCCATCAGCACAAACTTTTCCGGCCATATTTTCCGATTAAAAGAAAATTGAGTAGATCTTGATTAGAAACGAAGTGCTTATGCTCATTTAGTAGAAAATTTTTGTTTGTCCATTTGATTACGCTTTCTCCATTATTTACTTTTGCCGGTTAGCGCTTTTTATTAGATAGATAAGCATTTAGAATATGAGAAACGCTTAAAACGCTTTTCATATAAAAATGGAAACATTACTTTATCAATACCACGGGCTTTGCATATTTGTAAACTTTTCCAAATTGTTCTGCTTTTTAAACGCAATGCAATCCAGTAAATTAAAATGTATTTATTGAATTGCAAAAAGATTGTTTATTGTGTAACGGACCTACATAATATTTTGAATGTTTAGGAATTGTGTATAATTAATGAACACTTCGTTTAGAAGAGCATTTAATCATTACACGAATGTATGCTAATTACATACGTCATGAAAACATTTGATGTAGTAATTGAGGACAATCTTTGAATAGCTCAATATTGCAGAATCCTTTGAACCATAAGTGCACATTGTTCTTATTAAAGCGCATGTAAAGGTTAATTTTTACAATTGGTTTCTTTAGATTTCGTTGCGTTATCTGTGTATAGGAAAAAGGATTTACATGTAAAGCTGTGTCTTCCTATTATTTTCTATAATTGCTTGTGTCGTTTTATATGAGCACGATTTCGAATTTTTCTTGCAACTTTCTATGCTAAACTATCTGCTTTAAACTTCCACATTGCTTCTAGGACAAAGCTCTGCTTATTTTCCTTGTTTACTTTGGTTGTTCTTTTATTAATCAACAGCACAGTACTTGTTACTCGTTAGCAAAGTATATGGTATCTGAATAAGCAAATGTCATTTTTTCCCCTGCACAATATGATTATTTGATTTTAGAGTAGAATTAGAAACTTTAAATACATCGTAAAAGGTAGGTATAATTTTTTTTTTTAATTATTAGAATGGTAGAAAGAACAAACGTTTGAATCATGTACTAGCATGTCACATGCCTAAGATTATTGCAGTTTTTATACCATGTGTGTTTCTGGCAAGACGCAACATGGGAAATTTCACTATAGAAAAAAATTGAATTGTACCACTAAGGCTATGAAATTTTCGTATTGACGTATACGTTACAATTAATTGTTATTGCGTGTTCCTTATTGTAATATTCTCTAATTTAATTTTTGAAAATGAGTGTGTATACAATCCCTGAGAAAGTTCAAATGGTTAAGGGGTCCGAAGCAGGTTCAACAAAACCAGAAAAATGGACAACGATGAAGAAATCAATGTACTTGGTGCTGTGGAACTTAACCCTAATATTAGCATTCAACAACTAAGTATCGACTGTGGTGTAAAAAGGTGTCAAGTTCATAAAATTTTAAAAAGCATAAACCGAAGCTTACTAAAGACAAGAATTTTGTGGAACATTAATGGAGATACGCAATAATAATATGAATTTTTGTTAAGAACATTTGCTTCACCGATGAATCTTCGTTTAATCTCAATGTAGTTTGCGGTATCAGCATGATGGGTGTCCAGCACATAATGCTAATCAAATAAAACAATTTTTAAATAAAGCACTTCCTAGAACCTGGATTGGAAGAGGTGAGGAAGTTACTTGGCACCAAGATCACCAGGCTTGTCTCCCAACGTCTTCTTTTATGACCTTACATATCTTCAAGGTTTATATCGACAGAACCCACGACACAGTTGAGTCTTTAAAAGATAAAATTGTGGAATCTTATCAGAATCTTATTCTACCCTTAAAGTGTTAAGGTATTTATAATACATTTAGGTATTTTACATTTTAAAGTACAACACATGTGTTACAGTTAGGTCATTTTATATTAATCATTTTTGTGGATCCTCTCAGCCCGCTCTTTTTATTCTTTGCTTTTCTCTTACCTTCGTTCCATGTCAGGTCCATTTCTCTTAGGTTTTCCTCCATTTCGTTGTTACATGATTTTCTTGGTCTTCTTCTTCCTCTTTTCAGTTGTGTTCTTGCCTCCCATATTCTTTTGTTGTTATTCTTTCTTTTCCCATTTGCACTACATGCCCAAACCATCTCAACTGTTGTCGTTTTATGTCTTTCATGATCGATTCTACTTTTAATTTTTCTCTTATTATTTAATTTCTGATATGATCTCTTCTGGTAACTCCCAGTATGGCTCTTAGGAATTTCATTTCTATAGCTTGAACTTTACTACAGCTTCGTTTTGTTAATACCCATCACTCACTACCATATCACGTTATAGGTTTGAAAATGGATTTGAACACAGCAATCTTCGTCTTTTTTGATATTTCTTTCTTCCTGATGAATGAATTGTTTAATGCGTAGTAGAGTTTGGCTGTACTTTCCAGTCTATCTTTTAATTCCGCCTCTATTCTTCCATTTTTTGTATTTTTACTCCTAAATATTGTAATGTTTGCACTTGTTCTATTACTATATCGTTTAGTTTTATCTCTATATTTTTATTTTCTTTCATTATCACCATCACCTTAGTTTTTTCTGTATTTATTTTAAGTTTTTATTACGTAGCGCCTTGTGCCATAGCTGTAAATTGTACTGTAGCTCTTTCTCATTATTTCCGTAAATAATTAAGTCGTCCGCGAATACACTTTCGGTTATTTCTACTACTTCCATATTGCAGTACCCTACTTGTAATTTCTTTAACTTGTCTTTTATCTCCTTTAGGGCATTGTCAATTACTATGTGAAATAGTATGGGACCGAGAACTCCTCCTTGTCTAAGACCTTCCTTGGTTACAAACTCTTTTGAGTGGCGGTTTCCTGTTCTTACGTAATTCTTTGTGTTCGTATAAACTTTTAATGCATTTTATTAATTTGTCATTTATTCCTCTCTTAAAGTTCTCCAAACCACTCTTCTACTTACACTATCAAAGGCCTTTTCCAGATCGATAAAGGCTACAAATATTTCATCTGTAGACAGTTTTTCTATTATCTGTTTTAATGCAAATATGTGATCTTGGACTGCTCTACTCTTTATCAATCCTGACTGTGAGTCCTCTAGTTATTTTTCTACTATTTTACTTAGCCTTGATTCTAGGACACGTTCATATACCTTTGTTATTATTGGTAAAATCGTGATTCCTCTGCACTCTCTTTCTTTAATATTGAGAGTATTATTTCCAGTTCCCAATCTTTGGGTATCCTCTCTTCCTGCCAGACTCTCTTAAATAGTTTTGTTAGCACTTCTATACCCGTTTTATCCAGGTTTATAACCATTTCTGCCGTTATTGCATCATGTCCCGCTGCTTTACATCTTTAGCTTTTTCACTGCTACTCTTACTTCTTCTTCTTCTATTTCCTGGTTCTGTGCTATTTCTTCTGAGTCGTTTTATGTATTAATTTCTCTCTCGTCGTCTGTTATTATGTTATGAGTTTCTTCTACCGTTAATATTTCTTGAAAATACTTTTCCATCTTTCTAAGATGTCACCTTTGTTTCCTAGTGTTCTTCCGTCTTTAGATTTTATATATTTTGTTTTTGTGTTTTTCCTTTCCGTTGTGTTCTAAGTACCTAGTAAAATAACTTTTGGTTTCCCTAAGCTGTCTTTTTCCAGTCTTTTACCAAACTCCTCCCAGTTTTTTACTTTCGCTTGTTTTACTCTCTTTACTTTAATTCTCTGTTCTTTATACATGTCATATTTTATTTGTGTTCTATTATCCAAATATTCTCTCCATAATTGTTTCTTTCTTTGTATATCTTTTCTTATGTCTTCACTCCACCAGCTTGTTTGTCTTTTATCTTTGTTAATTTTTGTACTACCACATGCTTCATTGTAGAAGTTTGCTTCAATATACCAGCAAATATGATTGCAAATGTGCAACGAAACTTCCATTTGGGGCACTGTTTAGCAGTAAATAGATAGCATTTTAACCAGTTGCTATAAGCCAAGCACTTCGCATGTAATACCTATTAGTTTTCAGTTCTGTATATCTACAAACAAATCGGTCTTTTTCAGGACCACTACACATTTATAGAAAAGAATTTTTAATACGATGTAATTAAAACTTAAAACGACAATCACTATTAATAAAAAAACCGTATTTAAAATTACAACATTTCTTACAATTGTTCTTGGATGGTTTTAAAATAATAATCTTGTTGTCTTGTTTGTTGACTCCTGGATTCTAGTAAAACCTAAAATAGAAAATCAAAAGAAAAATAGCAAATTGAATAATTTAAAGCACAAACCTTTACGCTCTTATTATTCATAACATTAAAAACCTTAATCGGGCATTTTCTAAAATCTTCATTAATCCCATGAGTTTCAAATTGTTTACGATCAAGAAGCTAAAATGTATAACACCCCCAATTCTGGGTTATACTTTACTTCGCTGATTCCGAATAAAGTCTTTAGAACACCAACTTCTGTTTATCGGTAGAGACCTGTAGTAGAGACAAACTACTCGATGCATACTAATCGAAATATCTGTCTTATCTATAATAACAACTGTATTGACTTAAAATAAACTTTTAGCTTTAGAATACCTGCATATTCTTGCAAGATGCAAGTTTTATGTCTAATAGTTTACAAACAGGTCTACTCATTTAACCTCAAATTAGATATTCTACACTTGTTTTTTCTTTCTAACTTCAACAAAATGCCGTAACATATAGGGTATACTACAATCCGAAATTTTCATAGCAATAATAGATTAAATAAATTTTTTCTATCGTAAAAACCTATGTTGCGTTTGCCAGAGACACACGGTATTTATTAATTTACTACAGTTTAAGTCGTTTTGTATACAGAATGTATCTAAATAAGATTCTGTGATGAAAATTAAAAGTGGGTATTTAGTATACATTTTTTTTAAAACCTTACCCAGGAAAAGTAACACCTCACCCAAGATTAAAAAAAGTGATTTGTTCTTTTCTTGAAGGTGCACTAAAACTACGTAAAAGTCGTTCTTTCAGGCAACATTTCGTGCAACTAATGTGCACTTACTCAGGCCTTTAAAACAAAAAATGATCTGCTACTTGAAATAATATAAAAACTACATAGATATTCGTCTTCATTCATGTTTGTTTGTTTCTACGTATAGAGTGTGTGTTTCATTAGAGGTATTTTTTACATTTAATTGTTAATTTATTTTGTGTTTGTTGAATATCCATGTGGTTTTCATATTATTTCAAGTGGCGGACTATTTTTTTTTGTTTTAGAGATCTGAGGAAATGCACATTGGTTGCATGAAGCGTTGCCTAAAAGAACGACTTAGTGGTTTTTTGGTGCCCTTCCTCAAAGAAGCACAAATTATTTAAATAAAACTTATACGAGAAAATATTTACCTATTATTAAAAAAAAGGTTTTTTATTTTTTTCCAGTATATTAAGCTAAAGACACGAGACTTGAAAATATTATTTGTCAGTAAACCAACATAATTTGAAATTTTTCAACCCTGAAGTATGGTTAGAAAGGCTTGAAATAGTTGGTTCTATGACGCATCATAACGCGATAGTTCGTAACATTTTGGATCTAGTGAAACTAGAGAGTGTCAAATATATCCCCCCAAAAAAAAACTCAATATCAAAAACTCTTCAGCGTCAAGAAGAAAGAGTTGCTATGCCTACTATTCCAAATAGCATGAATTTTCTGATTCCTCAGAAATATAGTAACTATTATATGACAGTGGATCTGATGATTCTAATTGATATTGCTATTTGGACATGAAACGTTATTAAACTTGCTATTGGAATATCAAAATTGGTTAGCAGACGGAACTTACAAAGTTGTACCTAACATTTCTTTCCAGCTTTACAGTATTTGATGGTGTACCATTTCCGTGTGTTTTTGTTTTTGCCAAATAACCCTTAGGATACATCGTAGGTTTCTACGCATACTAAAAGGTTGACTTTCAACTCTAAATTCTGAATCCTTCTTACTTGATTTAGAAAAGCAGCAATCAATGCTTTTTAAATCGAGTTTCCCGAAATTGAGACAAAACGATGTTTTTTTCATTTAAATCAATCAGTGACCAGAAAGTAAAGAGAAATTGGTTTAAAATTTGAACTTGAGTCATATAGAAAATTTAGCAATATGCGTTAAAATGCTAATTTCAATGTCGTTACTTCCTGTTGAAGACGCCACTGATGCATATCTAGTAGTCGCAGGAATCTTTCCTGAATTTGGTGAAAAATGGAGATTTGCTTCGCCGAGTGATAATACATTTTGAACTTAGAATTCAAAATGCATTGAAGTCGGAACAGGGCATTTGGAAGACATGATCTTTAAAACTGGAATTGTTATTTACTTTAGTCATAAATCCCACAGAATAAGCTACATATTAGTCGATTAAAATTTAATTTACTTTGATTAGAAAGTTTTTATTCGACTTTTAAATTGAATAGTCTAATATGGGAACCCAATATTTCTTTTAAGTTTTATTCATTATTATTAGAACAGTGAAGAACTACGCTCGTTTTTAGAACTTTTGGCTTTCGACAGATTTTAAAAATAAAATTATATGTCGTAGTACTTTATAAGACAAGTTGAACTAAATTTGAAAGAAAATTCAAAATTTGATTAGTTAAGGTCATGTTTAAGGTCAAAAGTCAAACATATATTTGTAAACATTTCAAAAAGTATTCAATGTACAGAGTCGTGTAATATATCAATAGAAAGGGAATTGCAAGCCAATTTCAAAAATGCATTTAAAAACATTTTGGATTCAAAAGTTATTTCACTTTTAAAATTTTTTGAAAATTCGACTTTTTTGTTATTTTTATTTTATTTTCAAAAAATGTTAAAAGTGAAATAACTTTTGAACACAAAATGTTAAAATATTTTTAAATGCATTTTTGAAATTGGCTTGCAACTCTCTATCGATTGATATATTACACGACTGTGTACATATTATACATATACATATACTTTTTGAGATATTTACGAATATATGCTGGACCTTTGACCTCAACCATGACCTTACCTAATCAAATTTTAAAATTTTTCAAATTTAATTCAACTTGTCTTATAAAGTACTACAACATATAATTTTATTTTTAAAAATCCGCAAGCCAAAATTTAAAAAAAAACGAGCGTAGTTCTTAAGTAAGTATACTAAACTGTTAACATGTAATGTTAATACTGTATTTTTAAGTTTAAACGACGAGTGAGGATGTTAATAACATTTGATGTAATTTTTTACCTAGCGACATCTAGTGTTTCACGTCAATTCCCGCCATTCTTAAAGAACATAAATTCTGGAGTATATACGCTAATATAAATGAATGTTGAATGAATAAACTATAACGGTGAAACTTCTTGAGAAAGTCTTCGCCAATAAAACAAAGAACGAAGAACATTAAATAAATAAATTTCTTGTAGTGTATTATGGCGAGTTTTATAATGACTTATAAAACACTAAAGTTTTATAAACCACATAAAAGGGCACGAACCAGTCAAAGTACGTACCTTATAACATATATTTGCAAATGAACACAATTTTTAGAGTTCTATAATTGAACACGTAAAAAGACATTATATCACAATAAAAATATAGTGTTATGTCACTAGAAGACATAGATGAATCATTTGCATTCTACTGCATTCCAAAAGAGGTTGAACGTTTCTGCAATCAAGTTACCAACATTAATAAATATGGGTAGCACAAATTGAAATAATCTCGTTACGATTAAAACATGTTGTATGTGGTATGTCGTTACACATAGTGTTTTGATGTTTTTATTCGCGTCGGTAAAATCGGAATTTTTATTGGTTTACGCTAATAAATGCATAGGTGGCGCTTCAATGCACGTTTTTTATGTCGACATTTTTCTCTTAAAAGTGGTCTGAACTGCGTGTGTTTTCTCGGAATCTTTCAGTAAATTACTTTTTCTTCGTTTTATTGTGTCAAAATGTTTATAGAAAAGTTACAGTGTTTTTCAATTATTATATTCGGCGAGGCATCTATTAAACAGGAAAACAAAAATTACGCTTTGTAACTCCCTTGTGCTCTTACAAATGAATTATTGCAATGTTTTGCATCATGCTTGCTTAGATAATACAGATAAAAATAAAATTCAAAGGCTCCAAAATGCTTGCCTACGCTTTTCTACGGTCTTCCAAAAAGAGTCACATATTAGATACACTAGATTGGTGCGGTTAGTTAAACATGAACAGTAGACGTATATTACACCTTATCTTTGCCATAAAATTAGATACCTAACTGATATTTATGATAGCAGCTTAACTATATGTATAATAGCTTACTTATTGAATTATATTTAGTTTTTCATTGTTTTCAATGGCAGTATTAGCCAACAAATAAAAGCAGTTAAAAAAAAATGTAGAAAGTGGTTAATGTATGTTCAGGTTAAGCAGACGGTTCTCTTTAGAAAGCCAGTCTAAAAAAGAACATTTTGGTTACAAAATTTGTTATAATTGTATACATTATAATCATAATTTTTTTTATTGTAAACTTAATGTGACTAATGAACATTGTTATTATTATTAGTATTATTATTATTATTGTTTTTAGAATTAGTATTAATAGAATTCTCTTTTCTCACAATAGTATCAAAATTCAAACGCTCGTTATGCAAAAATCACCGTTTAGACCGTAGGCAGTTTTGGTGTTTGTCCTTACCTTCATTTCTTCCTTCTTTTTAAATTTAAGCTTGTTGTCTTGTCCTATTATGTAGAAAGTATAATTCCTTCATTTGGTTGAACCTCATATTGGGATAAATTATAAATGGAAAGCATTCGTACCACCTTTAAAGTGATGACGTACTAAAGGAAGTTTTTATTTAGACGGCCGCTATAGGTCAATGTCAACGACGTGTTTTAATAATTTTTGTGGTATTTCCTACAACAAAGAACTATCTATTTAAAAAAAAACAAAAAGCTAAGTGAATTGTACTTGTTTCTTTGTCGAACATGTTCATGTTTGCAATTAAAGTTGGCCTTCGAAGCGACGTTTAAATAAATCAAATAAACATTGAATTTTGGATATAAACTTATTAGATTAAACCTCTCGTATCGAGATCCGTTGAAGCGTATTGGGTTTATACACTCAAACTACTGATACACGTATTTTGTTATCTCTTAATGTCGTTAAGTAAATAAAAAAACCGTATTTGTTGTAAATGTTACATATTAATGTTAACTCGTGATAAATTAATGGCGTTCAATATAATTTTATTTAGAAATACTTTGTAAAACAATTGGATATTAAAGGTCAATGATTAATAAAAACTTAATTGAATTGACTACCCTTTGTCTAATTATCTTTCTTTCCTCAAAACACGACGCCCTCGGGAATTAATCGAGCACTGGTTTTGTTAAGTAACCACCGAATAAGTAAATAAATGCACTAAAACAACTTTGTCGAGAAATGGGTAAGCAGCTACAAAAGACGATTCTTTGATTATTATTGCCAAGTAAGCGTTGGCATAAAAATTTCAAACTGTCTGCTAATCTTATTAGTCATATATTAGTCTCGGTTTTTAGTGGCTTAATTACGTGTAGTTCGACAAGATGTTTCTATCGTTTTTCTCGAATCTGGGGCATTTCCTCATAATCTTGTTTGGAAGACGTCTTCCTATATAATTTTTAAAACTTGTTGATAACCCATTTTTAAAGAAAGTAATCGCAAGAAAAATTAGTGAAACGCGCAAATTAAAATTTGACCGACAATAATTTTGAGCCTTTGAGGGTGTCTACTAACTCAAACATGTTAAAATTTTAAGTTCAAAAATGTATTGATAACCATCTGATTTTTTCAGGATTGGTTAATTACACGCAAAATTCAAATATCGATATTTTCCGATTTTTCAGTCCGTCGCGTGAAAATTGAATGCGTCTTTCAGGCGAGATTATGAGAAAACGCCCCAGTTTCAAGAATAACGATAGAAACATTTTGTATGACTATATGTAATTAAGTCACTCAAAAACTTACAGCTGGTATTTATAAATGATACTTTATGTCGGTGAGCACCCAGACTATATGGGTAATAAGTTGACAACCGTCTGAGATTTAGTTATGGTTTTAATACTAAAGAACGCACACGTAATCGACTCGTGTTACTACTTAAATTAAATTACAGATCGTCATTTTTTATTTTTGAGTTGACAATTTTAGTTAGGTAGTAATTAATACGTTGGTCGGTAAATAAATTCTAATTATATAAATTTTTATGCCATTTACAAAGCAACAGAATTGATGAACCCAAAAGTTTTTGTTATTTTAGAATTTATAAAACATGATAAAGAAGCAATTAAAGGTAACATCCACCAAAAACTTCGAAAAAATAAGTTACATAAATGACTACTAAGAGGATCTTGTCAAACGATTCAATGGAGATCACGATTGGTATTGCAACGTCGACATATCATTTACATACCTCAACAGACAATTCGTAAGGGTCATGGTTGATACAAACACCACAATGCAGTTCGATAATGTGTCAAAACAACGCCAATAATACTGTCTCTTTGATGAACATCACCGATAAAATTATTCTGGAAATAGATGGAATAAAGAGATCTGGGTTCCAATTGAATATTTTACGTTAGCTATTTGCTATTAAATTTCTCCTAATGTGCAAAAAATAACCACATGATTACATTAATTGGCCCCTGGCAAAATATGCGCTGTCTATCTTTTAGATCATTTAGTTTCCAACTTTCATTTTCTACTAGAAACTGTACTAGGCGACCTCGATTCACTTTGCAAACGTGTGTAATTGAAATAATTTGTTTTCATAAGCAATAGATCCGTCGCTAAGTACTATATCCAGCAACCACTCACTTGATTGTAATTTTCTGTCACCATATGAAAACGACGACGAGAAAATTACGTTATATCCGCAAGTTTTGTTCAGTGAGAACATCAATCTCCATAGTGGCACTATCACAGCCATTCATTTTACTATAGTACCAATAGATAATAAACTATAGGAAAAGGATTGAGGCTTCCACAGTCAGCTGTGGCGGAGTCCCGAAACTTTCCTGGTAGAGCGGAGCTATCGAGGCCGCTCGGCGGACAATAATTGTTATATTCTATTATTGTGACTGAAATATTCTTATGTGTATTCACATTGCGCTAGCAAATTTTTACGACAGCAGGTATCTGTAATTTTAATTTCAGTTATAAAATTTGAAAATAAGTGTTTCACGCAAAACTCCACATCTACATGATGCTAATAAGTAATAAAAACGAGACGTTGTAAAAAAACATAAACGTGTAAGCTAGTGTACAGCAACACTTGTATTTGACTATGTGAATCGTTAGTTTGGCCGCTGTCTTAATTGGCACAAAACGAACCTGCGTTTAACAAGTTTTTAAGGCTGGAGTTGAAATAGTTCAAATAAAATTAATAGAAAATAAAATATTCAACAACTTTTCTTTCACAACTTTTGTGTAGTTATTATTCTTAAAAATACCACGTGAAATTCGCGCAACTCTGTAATTACGCTATAATTAAACATTGGATAAAAAAATTGTTTAAACAAAAGTTTTGTGTAAATTATACTATAACAATTTCTATTTCTGAAAACGACTTGTATGAGTAATGTTCTTGAAAATATAAAACACCGGGTTACAATTAAATGCCATTTTGACTATTCAGATTATACCAAAATCAAACCTATGGTATAACAAAAACACCTGTGTACCAAGTTTCATGAAAATGGTTTTGTTGATGTCGTATTCATACAAAGCCGGCCCTGGGAAATTTTCTTTTATGTACAACGGCAGGTGCTTTTATGACTCTACAGAAACAGTAGGTAGTCAGTCCCAAGTAATTGTAAACTTGCACATCCCTTACTATATGTATAAATTTTCATGAGCAGATTCGATCATGTCATACAGTTTCTTCGTTAAAAATCGCTCCGCGTCCAATTTAGTTGTAGTACCCTCCTTGGGCTGGGTAGGCATCTTCATTAAAACGTGACATAAAATAACCTGAAAATTGATAGAAATGAAAACCTACGTTCTTAGATACATCGAATTCTAAGCTAAACTTGGTATCATCTGATTACTTTGTTAAAAAAATTATCAAATGCCAAAGAAAATTTCAAGACCGACATAATCCACTTTTCATTTGAATGCCCTTTATAAATGAAATTCGCAATACAGTACTTTACGCTATATTCACGACAAAGGTTGTGACGTCAAGCCAATGAGAGAGTGAAGAAATTATAGGAGGATATATATTTCATCTAAACTTGACAGCTACTTTACTGCACATATCAAAGAACATGAGGCAAGTAAATTTCACCATCATCAGTTTTGCACGACTCGTTCTAACATTTCAATTAAGATTGTTTTAAGTTTTGTTTGAATATTATGTTTAATTTTTCCCACGCCTAGAATACTTTTGGTTTTAGATAAAACCCAAAAGATTGAAAGTTGAGGTTCCCAAATTTTGTAATTATATCTTTAACCACAAAAGAACGTTGAACAACTGCAAACAATTTCATTCATGGTATTATTGATATAAATTTAATAAACTATTAAATTATAAAATTAATTAACTTTCCGGTATATTTAATGGGTTTACTTATTAATTGTAATTTTATATGCATTAGAAGAGCATAGGAATATAATATTTCAGCAATTCCAACTTTTTGAAATTATTTTTAAAATCTGACTAAAAGAAAAATTTCAAAGTTTTATGAAGCCGCTCATTAATAAATTTTCCAGTTTGCCACTGATATAGGGAGTTATTATTGAAACAAAAAGATTGAACCGTGTCGAAATAATAACCGTAGTTGTCAACGTTTCTCCCTCGATCGTAACAGGGTGCGACGTTTGCTTTCGGATTTGTTCGGTTTCGTTTCTGTAAATCGAAAAAGGCGGAGGGATTTAGGCACCAGATTTGGTGACAAAATTTGTTCTTTGAATGTTTGGCATCGGTTGTCTGGTAGCTTTGTTGGAGGATAAAATTTAGGATCTTTGATTGTTTAAACGAAAGCAACTCGGAACAAAAACAACAAAATTCTTGTTACATAAATAGCTATTTGTTGTTTTTTCTGTTTCTAAAACTGTTTAAAATGCACGTCATGTACAAAAAAAATTGACATCAACAATTCAACAATATATTATTTATCTATTAATATTAATCGGCTTCCAAGTCTGGTCTGTTGCGCTCAGAAAAATTTGCCCGCGACTACACTCATTTCACAATTCTCAAAGAGTTTTCAGTATTTATCGTTTACTTAATGTTAATTTTTCTCATTGGTTTTTAAGTAAAAATCAAAAAAAAAAGTAAAGTTGTCAGAAAATTATTATCTATGTCGCGCAGGAGTCGAAATTTGGGCTTATAAGGAAATCCATTTTTCTATTATTTTTCGTTTTAATTAAATTAAATACAACGAAGACGAAAATAAAAAAAAATAGCTCCTGCACGACATAAATAATAATGTTAGATATATGTTTGTGCAAAATCAGAAAAACATTTTTAAAAATAAGCAAGATAAATTTACATAAACTTTATAGCTCCCTGAGAGAACAGTCATAAGTATAAAACAAATCAGAAATTTAATCGAAAAGCAACTACTACTACCACTAAGAGCGTTTAAATCACAAACCGTATAAACCAAAAGTAGTCCAAGGATTTGACGACTGACAGGGTAAACGTTAGCATAGACTCGTATCAAAGTTTGATTTACTATGGATTTCAGTGGTAAGAGGAAACATCAGAGAAAGTATTGAAGAAGTATAGGCCAAAGGTGCGCAAAAAAATAATTGACCATAACAATGATTGGGCACGTTGACTTCCTCATCTCAAGACAAAATCATGAAAATGAAAAACTAGATTAAATAATATTTTCTAGAGGATAGTAATTTTATAGGAAGAAGATGTCTTGTCAACCTTAGCCGATAAAACATCATCCAAAGGCGGAAAAACGTAAAGAGATGGAATAAATTGTAATAGACAGGAAGGAACAAGAATTGATAGATCCTTCAAGCAGTGATAAAGAAAAACTCTATTTAAAACTGAAATACCTTGCCTTCACAACATGAAATGGTTTACAGCATTTCAGCGTTAATCGTTTGGGGAACGTGATTTAGAACATTTGAAGGAAACGTGTTTTATGTAGATTATTGTGGATACCACTCTTGGTTTACAGATGAGATGTTCCAAATTATGCTTAAAGTAGTGTCATATACTTAAAAAAGTACAATACTATGAATACTTAATACCAGGTAATGGAGTACAACTTGACCCTGAAACGCTTGGAACTGTATAAGAATGACCAACACTAAAGGACATACATAAAATGAGGGTTTTCTTTCATTTGTTCAAGTTCTTCCGCTAATTCGTTCGCAGATATGTCAATATTAAAACCATTAACTAGTAAAAAATGAGTGCGTAAAAACTTATTGGATATAGAAATCGGTTTTCTAAGACACACTCCATAGAGTATCAATGGTAATTGAGAGTAGATATAAAGTATCAGAAGTAAAGCACCCATGAGACAAAACTATATGGGATGTACATTTGAAAGCAGGCGATGTAAATCTGAAACAGAAATTAATAGAGAGTTTTATATCCGCAAACTCATAAGCGTAGAATAGATTTGATGTTATGATAAATGTAGATGTACGTAAGAACAGTCAATTGCAAGCAATCAAATGAAGGTACAAATGAGAACCCATAAGAAAATAGTGCCAAAGTAAAAATTAAAAAAGATTTTGGTTTTTCCACAGTTCCATCGCCAATGGGAACGTCTATACAAAATTTAAACTAAGCAATGCCAACAGATAACTGTAACGACGTTTGAATGTTATTAAATATAAATTGTTATCTAAGCGATAACTTAGAATGCAAGAAACACACGTGTCGATAAAACCATCAGGTGTTCTTTTGTGCGTGTATGCTACTGTATAGAAACACTTGGCTTTATCGACACGAGTGTTTATTGCATTCTAAGTTATCGTTTAGATAACGATTTGCATTTAATAACATTTATATTAAAACGTTCCCAAATAGCAGATAAATCAGCCACTACTTTACCGCATAGTAGCCGTACTTAACCGCATTGTGTGTAAAAATCTAGTTTCAAGACAAGTAGAAACAACTGAAAAATGTGCTTTACAGTTCAGGGGGCAAAATGATAGTTTTGTTTTCTCATTTACATATTTCTATTGGATTTTCTTGAAAAGTTTCTTTAAATGTTAGTGGGCAGGCGCCAATTTACGATGGGTGGATTTTTTACAATTACTAAGTGTAAACGATTTTCATGATTTGATAAAATATGTTAGTGAATATTAGAAGATAAGTTCGTTCTGTAACAGAGACCCTTAGTCTCCAATCTTATTTTATGTTGTTAATTTTGAATACGATAAGCAAGTTGAGCCGTAGATTGAGTAGCACAACCTTGTGCTAACGTAATACGTTCGAATAGTAATTTATCAAAAAAATTTCGACTGATGCGTAAACAGTTTACAAAAACCGATTCATCGATCATTAATGCCAACTTAAGCGCTGGCTAAAATTACGTTCTGAAATCACCTGCTGTCAATTCGCAAGAGATTGTACAATTGCAAATAAAGGAGAATCGTCCGACAGCTGTTTCAATCTTTTAGGTCTTTTAGGAGTGAGTATCGACTAAATACTTAAAAGTAGGGGTACATCTACGACAAGTAAGTGGTGTGACGTCTATCGTCACAATTAGACTTAAAATTGATGAAAAACAACTGAAAGCTAGAATTTATTCTCAGTTTAAAAAAATATTCAACTTTTGATTATTGGAACGGCGATATACACCTAGAGGCTAAACGACATTTGAATTAAAAAAGTAAGTGCAATCTGTATCAATTTCATTTAAATTAAGAAAGTTGTGGTTGGTTCATTTGAAACGAGAAGTGGTTAGAAAGATAGAACGTTTCTGGTATAGTTTTTAAATTTCTATTCGATTTAGTTCACAATATACGTTTAATAAGTAACCTTTCTTGAATGACCTGCATATAGGTTATATTTTTCTTCCATTCCGTTTCAAACAAAAAACCAGTGTTTAAATCCTAATAAACGTTAACAGTGTTTTCGGAAGATCAAAACCACGATAATATACATGATGAACGCATAAATATTTAAGAAAGTGACTTTTAAACAGATATTTTTAAACATCTTTTGAACAAATTGGAGAGAAGACGTTTTATAAAATTATATTTTTGATTGATTGATATTTTTACAGTTTGGGTTTTTATTTTTATGAATCAAAACATATACAATAATAACAACAGGTGTTTAAATAAAAATCTAGACTGAGTAGGCATTGAAATTTTTTTTGACATTTAGTAATTTTTTACAAAGCAGTGAGCTTTGGTTAGAATTGAATGTACTCGTATCTAAGAAAACGTATATTTTCGTTTAGTTTTCTCGCAAATATTCACTCAACCGACATAAATGTAACAAGTTTTTTCTAGCTCTAGCTACGTAACAACTTCATTAAATAATGAAAATCTTTTGACCTACGTCCGATGTTCCTCAAGATTCCAATCTGGGACCACTGCTATTTAACGATTTCATAAATAACATTGTACAGGTGTGATTTAATGTTCCACCAAACAATCTACAAAGTCATCCAACTTTTTATATTAAGAAATACAGTTACAATATCTGATATAATCATTCGCCGATACATAAAATATGTCGAACTTACAATAGCTTGCAGAAATGTATAGATATAGACATCCATATCATTTTACCATACGTGTATCAATATCCCTGCATTTGATTTCAATTATAACTATTTATAATTTTTGGTGAGCGCAAACAATTTTTGAACTTTTGAATGTTTGAATTTTTGATTTGGTTTTTCCTTTTGTGTAGAATTTTTTAATTGATACTGATATACACGTAAATATTACATGTTTACAAACTTTAAATTTTAGTTTTACTTCAACTTACTTTTTGTTTTTTTCCCATTATTAAATGGATCTTCTATAAGATTGGGATAAAGAAATATATACATTTTTGTCAATTTATAGGTTATATTTGTATAGCGTTTTAATGCAAAGATCCACGCCACTACGCGTTATTTCGCTGTACTTTTTGCTGTAAAAATAATTAAATCAACTCAATTCCACAACCTACCCAGCATAGTTTTTATTTGAACATTCTACTTATACAGGGTGTTTTCTAATTGAATGTCAATATTTAAGGGGACGATTTTTGTTTCCATTTTAAGAAGAAAACTTCATATGAACGTATCGTTAAACGTCTTAATTTTTGAGGTACAGGGTGGTAAAGTTTTAAAAATAAAACATTTGTTATTAATATTTGTAATACCATTTTAGATATTTTAATAAATTTTGGCGTATAAAGGAGCAATTTTTAATGTACCACATTTTTTTTGTTACCACCAGTGGTGTTCGTACAGAATTTGACCTGCCTATTTTGGCAAACAGTGATACTACTCCACTGATTTTTTTTAAAATAAAAAACGGTTTTTACTTTTTTAAGCGAAAACTGTGCATCAGATTGAAGAAAAATTAAGGGATTATATATTTTAGAAATAATTGGGGATTTCAAAAATAATTTTGATTTTAAGAGAAATTAGTGGTGTACCATCAGGTCAAAATCCGTACGAACGCCACTGGTAGAAATAAACAAAAATATGATACATTAAAAAATGATTCTTTATATATAGTACATGTATGCCAAATTACATTAAAATATGTAAACGGAGGTTACTGTTGACATACAGTAACGGTACACCACGGTTGTTTCTTAAAATAAAAATTATTTTTGAAGTTTCCAATTATTTCTAAACAATTTGATCGTTTGATTTTTTCAATCCGATGTACGGTTTTCACAAAAAAAGAATAAAATCTATTTCTCTGCATGGTGATAATGTCGTATTAACGATATTGTTATGATCTTGCAGATAAATAGTTCTTATTTTTTAAGCGAAAACTATGCATCGGATTGAAAAAATCAAGGCATCAAATTTGCTAAGAAATGATTAGGAATTTCAAAAATAATTTTTATTTTAAGAGAAATTAGTACAGCATACCATTAATTTATGCCAAAATAAGCAAGTCAAAATCCGTACAAAGTGGCGGAAATAAAAAATGTGGTACATTAAAAATGCCTCTTGATACATAGTACAGGTATGTCAAAATTTCATGAGACTATTGAAAGTGGTATTACAGTTACTAATACTAAATGGTTTATTTTAGAAAACCTTCCACCCAGTACTTCAAACGTTAAGACGTTTAGAAAATACGTTTACATGAAGTTTTATTCTTAGAATGGACCCAAAAATCGATCCCTTAAATGTTGACATTCAATTAGAAAACAACCTTGCATAAAAGTAAAGTAATTAATCTTATCACTGAATCTTTGCAACTAGGATAGAAAGTTGTCAAATTTAAAAAATGCACAAAACTAAATAGAATGATTCATTTAAGTTTAGTTTTTTTTCAATTATAATATCCTACATATTTTTATTCATTGTTGATTCAAATAAAATGTAAATTCAACAGATCAATAATAAGTTCTTTAGGCCTCAGTCCAGAAACACTAACTTTACAAAAATTATTTGTACATTTATACACTTTTAAAATTGTAGGTTATAATTAAATTCTGCTGTTATTTAAAACATAGTTATTATTTGGGCGTTGGACGCACATAAGTTCTGTAACTCATTAAATCTAAATCCGACCTGCAAATCGAAATGTGCACAAACAGATTCGTTTATCTAAAAATAAAATGGCGTAAGAAATTGTTGGCTAGAACGTGTCTACTCTAGTTAAGTGTCGACTCTTACATGACTTGGATTGGTGTCTGGGATGAATGCATCTGTTTGACTAAGATTCTATTTTGCTTAATTTCTGTTCGATTTTGGGCTTCAGATAAGTTCGAAGTCCCAAATTTTGATTTAATCTTACATATTTTGGATTTCTATTTAAAATTAACTTTGTAAGTTAGTCCCATTATTTAATTTGATTTATACATTCCCACGGGAAAGACGAACATCCTTGAATTTGTGGCTCCTGCTACCTTGCTTTAAAAGTTTAAAATATTTCTACGCTTCATGTATAAATAGATATTGCAGTGGAAATGGTATATTTTAAATAATAAAAAATAGGTTTGTTTGAATTGATAAATAAGTGAGATTTTCATTGAAATTAAAAAGTAAAATAAGATAAAAAATTAATTTGGATTTCTAAAAATCGACTTGAATTTATTTCAGAAATTAATCAAAGGATTTGTGCAGATTGGATTTCATTTAGTTACAATAAAATGTTTGTACGCATATTAATTAAGATAAACCTAAAATAGGTGATTGTATATAAATTGCATTTCCGTGTGACAAAGTAATGTTGGGACAGTACTTGATAATTTATGCAGAGTAGTGTCTATACTTAAAGGCACCGCAGAGATAATAAAAACACGTGTGTGAGATAAAAAATTCTGCAAATAACAATGAAACGTTTTATTCTGCATTATTTTTGATCAATGCATATTGTGGGAAATAGTGGCAGGTGAAAACAATTTTGAAGGACAGATGTACTTGTAAAGAAAGGCGGGGAAAAGTTTAAAGAAAATCGGAAAGTCTGAATTGAAGAATGAAACAAGATGATCATGAACAATTATTAAAAAAGTGGTTGAAAGTAAAGTAAAGGTGATATAAAATAAAAACATGAACAATTGAGTGTACACGAAATATAAACTAAGTGATTAAATAGTTTAACCAACGAAATCAATGTGCTGAAGTCAGCATCCACCCAATTTTCCACCGTCAACAAGACTCCAATAATGAACTAGTAAAGGTCAGTTCTTTTGAAATTCGTCTTCGCGTTAAATCAAATAGGACTGCGTGTTAAAAGTGCGTTTTTTTCCTTATCATTATTTTTGCGTCCAAAGCGTAATTTAGATTTAGTTTATTCTTTCTCATGACTAAAATAATTTTTTTAAATAATTATGCATAAACCACAGCAATATACAACTACGATACCATCTGATCCGGAGAGCACTTTGGCTGCCATACTATGATGCTATATTGTATAATAAGTTATAATGAATAAAAAGTATTAGCAATGTGAGGTAAATGTTTATGACGACAAAGTTGCTTAATGCGAACCATTTGCGTCCGTGATCGCTAACACCAGTCGACACTAGGTGTCGCAAAACTTATAGTATGAATGTTTATGTAATTGATTACACGACATTAACAAACTTGATGAATATTTGTGAAACTCATTGAAAATTTTGAACATCAATGACGAGAATAAATTTGTTGTGGTAAGGGAGAGCTGGTTAACTTTCTAATTGATTATCAATTTTATTATACTACCTACAGAATCTTGTATATTTTTTTACTACATTGGTTTTCCAGACCCTTGTTGATTTAATCAGCTCCTTCTTACGACAACACATTTTAACGATAATAAGCCGTCATCGTTTTGTTGTGCAGGAAGTCCATGAATTTAAGATACTCAAGTTTCACTTCTACGTTAAGTTAGTTTAGGATCGCTTCAATTTAGTTTATCAGGAGGTAATCTATATTAGGTGCTTCACTTATAAGTTTTTGAATATGCCAACAAAATCGATTTGTTATTGACTTATGACCACATTGTGTATCACATCTTCCATTTATTTTTTTATTAAAATTAAAAGTAATTATATAAAGCCTATACTTGATTTTTGAATTTAAATTAGAAACCAAATTTGGCTAATACCAACCCCAAAAATAATTCTTTAGTATCAAAAATTTACACAAAAATATTTATTTTAAATATTTGTCGGCCTAACAAATTTTTGTGACACACGTCCAGAAACTGATTTGCAAGCATTTGCACATTGTGCTCACACTCACAAAAAGGCAGTTTTGGGCTAGTGACACAAATAACTATTCTTATTGTAAGTTATACCACTACTGACAAATTAATGTATTTATGCGAAGATCCAAAACTTAAGCTTAAGATAAAAGAAAGAGTTTTACTGCACATTACATTTTTCTTATGATGAAATGTATGACAAAATCAATATCTTGATGAAGTAAAGCAATAATTTTAACAGAATGTACGAGTATTATGTGTAAAATGTAACATATTCACAAAAAAAACAAATTACAAGAAAAGTTTGAGAATAACAAAGTTGTGAGTTTTCGAAATTTTATTTAAATGCTGTTGTTTTCTTGCCTCCATTTTTGAACTAACGCATCTTTCTCATTCCAATATAGAAAGTAACATAACGGATGAGCATTAAAATTAAAAACGATAAAAGTAGAGACAGTTTGTTTTATCAAAATAAGGTTATCAAATAATAAAAAATCTTTGTTTAGGGTTTGTGATCTAACGGAAACAACGAACTCCTTACTGAATTTACGAATGATTTGGTATACCGTAACCGACTAGCACTAGTAAGTTAAGAAATGTAATACACATATGATTTAATTGTAACAATATTTTTTAAGGTAGGCATTGAAGTCGTAACATAAAAAACACTCATAATTACCGCATATCGTCGTTCAGAATTATCTATTTTTCTTTTGATATTGAGGTCATTTAAACGATATTCATTGGTTGTCAAGAAGAATACACAGAATAGGACTTATATCAAAACAGTTCTCAAACAAATTAAAAAATTGTAGTAATTGTTATCATTATAATTAATTATAATTGGTTTTGTCTGGCTAATATATCGAGGACTTTGTGTTTATATTACACCTCGTATAGATTAGAAATAAAATAAACAAATTAAATTAAAATTAAAAATAAACAAACACTTTCATTATTTATGATGTACAAATACATGTAATTCTTGAATGCGTTTGTACTAATTTGCTTAAGTATTCAAGTTATTTTCTAGTTTGCTGTATACAGTCTTGACTTAATAATAAAATAATTTTATAAAATTCACGAAATGAGTTTTAATTTAGTAAAAGCATCGAGTAATATAAAATGTTGTATTATATTTAGTTACCAAATTTAAGGAAACTGGACCTAGAGAAAATTCATATTTTGCAATATGATGAAGCACACCGAACCGAATAATAGCAGTTGAATTACACTTACACCTTTAAAGTTTTATGGTGTACATATTCTTAATAATTAATTAATTAATTCCTACAATTAGCTCAAAAACTATTTTATGGTACTAGTTCTGCAAACACGAATACTTTAGTTAGGTAGATCAACCAATCAAGTATCGATCTGGCTTGACGCTGCTTAATAATAACTTTTTGAGTTTGAATTAGCATCTATACCCCTACTTGTAATTATTGCTTTGAAACGAAATGACACAAAAATCAGATTATAATATTATTACAATAGCTATATAGAAGTTTAATTCAGATTTTAATTCAGATAGTTTTAGAAAAGACAGCATAAAGAAACAAAGTAAACATACTGTTTTCTAAGTATTTGTGCTTTCTGAATTTCGTAAATTGACATTCTTAAGTAATAGCATTGATTATAAAGTTATTATAATTAATGGTAATAGTAATAAAATTTACATAGAACAAAAATTTTAACTTTATCATGTAATATGTTGGCTTATCTGAGATTTCAAACAAGAGTCTGCTACATTACTCCATGCGCTTGCCACGACAAGCATATTAATTTTCACATTTTGAAAAAAAATCATAGAAATTTTAGAATTTTATATCTCTAATTTTTAACCCTGCGTTACCCGCGCGGTATATTTAGCCACCATTACTCGCAGGTGAGCGTTCAGCTCCCTGGTTACTTTTTGTAGGAAAAAACGACTTATTCTCATGAATAATGCCAATTGAACTTGCTGAATCAATTATTATTATATTTTAAAATGTTTTCATGATACTACTAAACAAGAGTATTTTTCGTAAAAAGTTATTTTATTAATTGATAACACAATATATGACACATATCTAATTATTTTGTTAATTCATATTATTGACAAAATAAAAAACCTACTAGAATTATTTGAAAATACATAACAGATTCTCCCACACTTAACTTGCTTGTTAATAAATAAAGTAATCACTAAGTTCTTATAAATTCGTTCAAATAACTTGGTGTACGGCGATTTCTATTAGATCTTCGAACTGGCGATGTTGGATGTTCTTTAACTGGTCTGGGCATAACTTGAATTGTTACCTTTATTAAAAAAAAGCCGATTTTGTTGATTTTAATTTTGAATCTTCTGGCACCACTAAAGTTTTCTAATCTAAGTCGTAAAAATGGTTCATCTAAATCAAAATGCACTTGCTATTGTGACTCCTTTAGTTCATTTCGTACAATTGTTTCTGTTTTTAAAAGTTGATTTAAAGTATACCCTGTATGTAGTTTAACAATGTAATGTAATCTTCCTAATTTTTTGATAACAACTCCATGTAACCACTTTTTTCTTCAAGCGTGCTAAAATATGAATTTTACTATACAGCATTGAATATATAGAACGACTACATTATTTTACGGCGTACAATAATATTATTATTTTACGCTCAATTAGTAACTTAGTTTGCCGGTAGAGGTATTAGCACTTTTAAGCAGAAACGCCATTTAAAAATTTAAACTTTTAAAAATGTCGCAAATTGAAGGAACTCCACCTAAAATAAAACAAATCGCCGATGCCTTAGTTGAAAATTTGATCCCCAACAAATCGCGCAAAATATATGATTTTGCTTACAATAAATTTTTGAAATGGGCGCAAGAAAATAATATAATCAATTACACAGAAAATGTTATGTTAGCGTATTTTTCCCATTTGGCGGAAACTATGAAAAGTTCGTCATTATGGGCACAATATTCCATGCTAAAGTGCCAATTAAATATTAAACATGACATAAACTTAAAAATTACGCAAAATTAATTTCCTTCTTGAAGCGCCAAGCTGATGGGTAAAAAAAGCAAAAGTTTTCTCAAAAGAACATTTTAATAACTTTTACAAAATGCGCCAAACAATGAATATTTGGCCATGAAGGTAATTTCAAATATAACTTTTTCAATCGCTAAAGTAGATACTATTTTCTTAGATCGTATTAATATTCGGAGTTAGTGGGGCATGTCGTTGCGACGAACTAGTCAATTTAAGA
The DNA here is from genome assembly GCA_030710515.1 of Abscondita cerata. Taxonomy (NCBI): domain Eukaryota; kingdom Metazoa; phylum Arthropoda; class Insecta; order Coleoptera; family Lampyridae; genus Abscondita; species Abscondita cerata. The sequence continues at coordinate 28,588 of JALBCR010001005.1, forward strand.
ATACAGGATATCGAAGACCTGGAACGTATAATACTAGTAAAAATTCCTAATACTAAAACGAATAAGTCACGGACATTTACCATAGTTGGAGATTTTTATTTAAATTTATGTAGACAATATATGACACTTCGACCTAATGACATCAACATAACAAGATTCTTTTTAAAATACCAAAATGGTAGATGCCACCGTGTCGTTATGGGGATACATAAAATTTCAGGTATACCAAAACAAGTGGCAACTTTTTAAAACTACCTAATCCAGAGGAATACACTGGTCATACACTGCGACGAACCTCAGCTACATTGTTAGTTGACAATGGTGGAGACATTACCACTCTAAAAAGACACGGTGGATGGAAATCTAACAATGTAGCTGAGGGATACATCGAAGACTCCCTTTCAAACAAACGTGAAATTGCCAATAGAATATTAGGGTGCGATGAAGGTAACACATCTACCGTAACATCAGGTGATCTTAACAGGCCTAGTACTTCCACCGCAACATCGAGCATATCCCAGTCAAGTGAATATGAAATCCATCACGACTATAATGACGTCAATGTCAGTTCTAAAACAGCAAGTAGTGGATTAAATATTATTAACTCGACATTACAAAATTGTACCTTTAATATTACTATAAATAAGAAATAGGTATTTTTTCCACTATATAGTTACTACAAAAGAATGTTTGTTTTAAGTTTTCATCTGAAATAAGAGTTAATTATTATTATTGTTGTATTGTTAAATAATTATAGCTTTCTTTCTTACTCTACAAATTAATACAAAAAATTTTCCTTTTACAAACCGTGTTAATACACACAACAAAAATAATGTTGTTTGACAGTCATGTTTGACAGTTGTAAAGTTGAGTTAACGCTGTTGCCTATTCATTCTAAAACCACCTCAATTACTCAAGAATTTGGTTTTTACGCTTGAAGAAAAAATAGTATATGCTACACGGAGTCGAACGCCTTTTGTGTTTCGCAAGTATTTTGCGGCCTCAGCTGCGCTTCGGCCGCAATACCTTCGCTCAACACAAAAGAATGCGTTCTACTCCTAGTAGCATAATATACTATTCTGTTCCAATATAATTTCTTGATAATATATTGTCTCCCCCCACTTAGATTTCTGGACACTGGTGAATTTTTGCTAGACGTATTTTCCAGGTTGTTCAGTAGGTCTTATGGCATCTAATTTTTGTTCGTTTTTGACGATTCAAGTATAATTCTGATGGACTTTTTCCAGTTTTAATGGTGTAGCGCGAAAACGAAACATAATTTTGCGAAGTTTATCGTTCCTATTTCCATTGCTCTTAATTTATTTTTATGGTTTGTACATTACCTTTCCACTGACCGTTTGTTGCTGGGTGACCCGGTGCACATAATTTGTGTATAATTTCATTTTTAATTGCAAATTTTTTTAAAATAATCGCTGGTAAATATGGTTGCATTATCAGACACCATAATTTTGGAAACCCACGATAGCAAATTTGCTTTTTAATGCACTGATAGCAGATTCACTTGTTGGACTTGAACTTGAAACAGATATTTCAGGCTATTTTGACTTTGCGTCAACAACTATTAATATGTAATATCCTTTTATTATTGACCTGCGTAATCAGTATGTATTTGTTCGAAAATTTTCATTTAGCTCGTCCCATGTATGCGTTAATATTTTCTTTGGTTCTCTTTGATTTTATTTTATCGCACTTTTCAACATACGATTCAATGTCTTTATCAATACAATTCCACCATACATAACGTCTTGCTAAAGATTTCATTTTGCCATGCCTGAAATGTGTGTGATGTAATTCTTGAAGTATTTAGTTCTTTCATACCTGCTGATATGACCACTCTTGTACCTTTCAATACTATTCCTTGATGAAGATGGAAAATATCATCGTTGTTATCTCCTGAAATTAGGTCATTTTTTAATTTCGATAATTCTGATCCTTATCAGTTTCAATTTTAATTGTTTCAACTTGTGATTGACAATGTACTAATTTGATTTTACAGAATGTACCGACATTTTTTCTGTTGCATCTGGTAGAATAGATGAATCTGGAATTAGTGCTCTTGAAAAATAATCTACATTTGTTTGTTCTTCTGCTTTTCTGTGTTCTAGAGTATATTGAAACTCCGATAAAAATGCTGCATAACGTAATAGTCTACTCGAAGTAATTGATGGCAAGCTTGAATTTGGATTGAAAATGTGAGTTAATGGTTTATTGTCCGTGATTAATGTGAATTTATTTCTGTATAAATACATGTATAATTTTTTAATACACCAATAAATAGCTACCGCTTTCTGTCTAATTGACTAGTTTTGTTCGCTCTTTGTAAGGTGCTCGAGAAATAAACGCTACTGGTTTTTCTACTCCTTGAATAATGTGAGACATAATACCTGCTATTCCTACTGGACTTGCGTAACAGGACACCACTATTCGTAATGATTGATCAAACGGTACTAATACACGATCACTTGCAATTTCGTTCTTTATACGTATAAATGCTGTCCCGCATTGTGCTGTCCATTCAAACTTCTTATTTTTCAGTAGTAATAGTCGTAACGGATACGTAATTGTAGATGGGTGTTCTATAAAACGTGAATAGTAAGCCACTAGTCCCAAGAATTGTTGAACTTCTTCTGATTTTTTGGTCTAGGCGCGTCGAAAATCGCTTTGATTTTTTCCGGAGATTTTGAAATTTTATTTTCAGAAATTTTGTATCCCATGTACTTGATTTCGGTTTGAAAAAATGTACATTTCTTTTCGTTTAGGTGTAAATTGCATTTATTTAAACGTTCGAAGCACGCTATTAAATTATGTTTGCACTCTTCATAAGTAGATCCTCGTACAACTATGTCATCGAAATATGTTATTTATTTATTTATTTAATCGTATGGTACATTTTAAATATTGTATTGTGATGTAAGTGTTATGTATAGTGTGCCCCAGAAGATCAGTATAAACCTGTACAGTGTGGTGACAAAACCGTGTGCAATTGTGGATTGGTTCGTCTTGGCAAAGCATTTGCTTCAAGGTTTAGGAAACCACTAAAACCTAAACATGCCAACCCTTACCCACCCTAGTAATAATATTAACCTAGTGTGTAAACATTATAGAAAGTAAAAATAAGAACATAAAATATAACAGCACAGCCATTGCATATCTGACACATAACAGACCGGTCCAAGCGCCAGTCACGTCAATGATGGAAAAAAAGGTTAAGAAGTAGCAAAACAATATCATCTCTACAGTGTTTCCTATAAAAGTAAAATATCGACCCTATTCCTGAATAGATAAGAAATCTGATTTGTCCTTACTCAACCCAGTGTTTTGTGAAACTGTGTTGTACATTTTTTCCTAATTATCCGGGAGGGTCTTGATGACCTGGTCCGAAACCAAAGTGGTGATTCTCAGGAACAACATGTTTTCTTGTTGACCATGGAATACTCCTAAGGTACTGATCACCTTCAATATTTTATATTTGCACAAACCTCTAAAAACACACCCGAAAAAACTCTAACGAAAATTGACGTACGTTTTGACGTTTAATTTTTCTTTTTCAAATATGTTGATACTCCTTAAAGACCCTTTAATATTTGATCGAGAATACGATGAAACTCGATTGGTGCATTTTTGATACCGAAAGCTAGGCGATTGAATTTGAACGTTCCTTTATGTGTTGTTATAGTTTGAATACAAGCACTTTTTTCATCCACAGGAATGTGAAGATACGCCTTATACACGGTGGCCAGAAAAATACGGACAAACGCCAGGTAGAACGATTCTTTGTTCAATTCTGAGGCGATAATCTTAATCCAAAAAAGTTATGCGATCCTTCCTTAAGGCGCACGAGACCATCAAACCTTAAGATGTACGGCTAAAATTTATCAAAATTCGTCAAATTTATCTATGTAAAATCATTGTGGTGAAATTTAGAAATGGAATTATCTCAAATACATCGATGTAACTAATCGATTAATCTTTGTTTAATTCTGTTGGGTCTCAAATTCAGTGGAATATTATCCAGTACTTCTTCTAAAACGTTAACGTACTCAATTCCATTTAGACGATTTGGAAGAAATATTGGTCCAACAACTCGGAGATTTAAAATCCCCAGCCAAACATTTACCGAAAATCTTCTCTGATGTCCATTTCCTTACTGCCTTGGGATTTTCGTCCGCCCAAAAATGAAAATTATGGCTATTAAAGACGCCATCTCTCGTAAACAAGCATTCGTCGCTCCAAAGAGTATGCAATAAAAAGTTCGGCTCTTCTTGAATTCTTTGTAAAATAATGGTCTCGTGCGCCTTAAGGAAGGATTGCATAACTTTTTGGATTAAGATTATCGCCTCAGAATTGAACAAAGAATCGTTCTACCTGGCGTTTGTCCGTATTTTTCTGGCCACCGTGTATAAATCCAGTGTACAAAAGTATTTTGATTTTCGTAGGTTACTTAGTACGTCTTCTATTCTGGGAATTGGATAATGTGATCCTTGCAATCTTTGGTTTACTCCTACTTTATAGTCAACGCATAATCTTACTATTCCGTCAGAGTTTTGGAATGCACACAAGTGGTGAACCCCAATCAGATGCTTCAATTTTGAAATAATACCATCCTGTTCTAAATTTTCTAACTTTTATTCTACTTTATCTTGATAGGCCAAAGGCACATTTCTTGCTTTGATAAATATTAGATTACCACCTCTCGTAACTGAAGTGAACAACAAATATTTGGAATTTTGCCAACTCTTTGTATGAAGATTTCGTTAAAATTTATTTTCAGATTTACAATATCGTTTTCTGCGTTTTCTATTGAAAATAATTCTTTAACTATGTTTTTGTACAATCTTAGTCAAGCATTTGAAGGTTCATTTTAAATCTTCTTAACCATGTCCGTCCTAAGAGAGGAGCGTAATTATCTTCGACAACATACACTTCATCAATTATACGTTTGTTTTGATATTGTGCAGAAACTGTTACTACTCCTAATGGTTTAAATATTTCTTTGAGATAGGTGCGAAATTTTATTTTTGTTTTACGTAACTCTGATAATTTTAATTTAATAAATACTTTTCTTGGTAATAGAGTAAAAGCTAACCCAGAGTCTACTCCAAATTGGATTAAGTTTTCTTCCACATTAATTGTAGCAAAATACTTTTTAGAGATTTCTGACAAAGCAGTATTTCTACAAAAATGTCAATTATTTTATGTACATTATTTGTATCGATGTTTAATGTATTTGACTTATTCGAATTTAATAAAGTTTTGATGCAAACTTGTTGAAGGTGACCACTTTTTGACATGATTTACAATGAAGCCTATTTTGTCACATCTGCAATTACGTGTATGATGATTGTTTTTACACAACGTAAACAAAGACCTTCGATTCCAATTGATGCATAGTCTATTCTATTCCTTGGTCTTGAGTAATATCTATTTCGAAATTTATTTTGGTAATTCCCATTTTTTTGACTTGAGCGACTTCTATTTTTAATTAATTTATTAAGCTTTTTGGGATTCCGATATACTGTTAATATCGTTATAATTGGTCGTTCCTGGAGTTGTTGAATTTAATTTTGAAATTTCACGACTATCAATTTTAGGTGCTTGAAGAGCTAATGCTGCATCTATATTTTCTTGGAAACTCAGCTTCCCTGCTTGAAGATTATTTTTTGACGTATGGCAACATCATTTATGCCTCGAATAAATTGTGATAACAGAAAAATGTCAGAAATTGAATTTTTTACATTTGACGTTTGGGCACACTAATTCACAATTTGATATAAATTTACGCATCTCTACAACATAATTGGCAATAGATTCATTTGGTTTCTGCGTTTGTGTAAGTAGATGATGTCTTTCCACTAGCGGGTTTGGTGGTGGATACAAATGTGATTTTAATAGTTTAACAATTTCATTATATGTTTTACTGGGGCACATAAGTTGAACAATAATGTGTAATTTTTTGGACCTATGCAGTTTAATAATATCCGTTGATGTTTTTCATTGTCATTGGACACATTTATTAACCGGAAATAATTTTCTAATCTTTCTATATAGGTACCGGGTGTCCTGCTAAGGTCGGCCACCGGCTATATCTCGGAAACTATTTGTCCTACAACTGTCGGAAAAAATCTTGATTAGTAAAGTGGCTACGAGAAATTACTGGAAAATATTTTTGAGCTTCTAAGTGCACTGCTAGGGGCGTATTTGCGAATCAAAATTTAATAAATCCGAATTACTTCAAATATGAACAGTGAAGATAAGACAATTGCAAAGGTTTGAGATTCTCATGTTTACACTCTACTAATTATTTATTTAACATTTTGGCCTATCTCGTCAAATAAGAGGAGGGGGAGGATTAAATCTTATTACAGAAAAAGTTCGATAACGTCAGACTACCTTAACCGTTATCGACGAACATTGTCTTATTGGAATGCTAGTGGGTAGCCGACTAATTGTCTGTAACAACGCCGAAGATTTTGTTCAAGACCGAACCGCTAGATGGCGTGCATTGTCGGCTTTAGTCGTTTACCTAATTCTTCATGAAAAATTAAATGGAAGGCTAATGTTTTCATTTGCTCATCTTACTACGAATGAAATTACCTAAAATATGGCAAAAATCGCAAGTCTCTACCTTTTTCAAAATAAAGTTATGAACAAAAATAGGTTAAACAATTAATTTTCCTAATAAAATTCTAAAATATTCGGATATTTTACATATTACATAAAACTAACCCCTTAATCCAAACGTAAAAAATAACGTAACTTTGAAGTCGCAGCTTATGTAAGGTAAAATAACATAACATACCCTTTAATAATAAGTAAGCCGTGAAAAATAAACAAATTAATTTGTCAATGTTTAGCTGTCATTAGTTTTCGCTGGTAAAATACAATACTTGTTTTGCGATTTTGTGCCGTTGTAATTAAAAACTGTGTAAACAATTTGACCATTATGTCGTACACTATTGCTGAAGCTTATGACATGTTAGCAGTGTATTTTGTAAGTTTGGAAAACGCAGTTATTGCCGCGCGAGAGTACGCGGTAAGACATCCGAGAGGCGACATTTTTCACGGAGGGTTTTTAGGCGTTTGTCAAGACGTCTGCGAGAAACTGGACAAGTGTTGCCGATACCAGCTCAACATAGAATTCGGAGATCACGAAGTGCAGATAATATTATCAACGTGCTTGCTTATGTGGAAGCTTATCCTAAACGTAGTATAAGGGATGTAGAGAGAGATCTGAGACTTCCTCGATCGATTATTCACAGAATTTTAATCGAAGGAAAATTACATGCATATCATGTTGAACTGCATCAAGCACTCGCACTACCTGATTTTGACCAACGGTTAGATTTCTGCCACTGGATGCTTCAAATGGACAGAGAAAATCCCAATTTTTTGCTCAAATTTTATGGACAGACGAGGCTACGTTCACTAGCAGAGGTCAAGTCAACTTGCACAATAGCCATTACTGGTCGGCAAGTAATCCCCATTGGATGATTGCAATTGATAACCAAAATATATTCAGTGTAAATGTATGGTGCGGCATTATCGAAAATAAAATTATTGTTTTGTTTTTGACGAGACTCTGAACGGAGTAAGGTATTTAGAATTTCTAAGAAACTCTTTAGCAATTCTGTTGGAGGAGGTAACTTTATATACTCGTGTAAACATGTGGTTTCAACACGATGGTTGCCCTGCCCATTATGCTGCAAACGTGAGGGATTATTTAAATATTCAGTTTCCGAATAAATGGATAGGGCGGGGTAGTTTATTTCCCTGGCCACCCAGATCCCCTGATTTAAGCGTGTTAGACTTTTATTTATGGGGACGACTAAAGGATATTGTCTACCAGACCCGGCCAACCACACGCGAAGACATGATTCATAGAATCCACAATGCGATTGCATCGATTTCTGTGGCAGAAATTGAAGCTGCTGTTTTGGAACCAGACGAAGACTTCGAAGTTGCATCAACAACAACGGTGGTATTTTTGAACATTTGCTGAATTAAAACTAAAAATTTTGATATTTGTAAGATAAATATGAATTATTTGGAATTTCACTAGGAAAGTAAAAATTTAACCTATTTTTGTTCATAACTTTATTTTGAAAAAAGGTAGAGACTTGCGGTTTGCGCCATATTTTAGGTAATTTCATTGGTAGTAAGATGAGCAAATGAAAACATTAGCCTTTCATTTAATTTTTCATGGAAAATTAGGTAACCGGCCAAAGCCGCCAATGCCCGCCATCTGGCGGTTTGGTCTTGAATAAAATCTTCGGTGTTATTACTGAAAATTAGGCGGCTGCCTATTAGCATTCCAATAAGACAATGTTAGTCGATAACGGTTAAGGTAGTCGGACGTTATCGAACTTTTTCTCCAATAAGATTTAACCCTTCCCCACCCCTTATTTGACGAAATAGGGAAAATGTTAAATAAATAATTTGTAGAGTGTTAACCGGAGAATCCCAAAACGTTCCAATTGTCTTATCTTCACTGTTCATATTTGAAGTAATTCGGATTTATTAAATTTTGATTCGCAAATACGCCCCTAGCAGTGCACTTAGAAGCTCAAAATATTTTCCAGTAATTTCTCGTAGCAACTTTACTAATCAAGATTTTTTTCCGACAGTTGTAAGACAAATAGTTCCCGAGATATAGCCGGTGGCCGACCTTAACAGGACACCCGGTATATTGAATAAATGTTTCTTTATTTAAATCGAACTGGTCGAATGTATATGTTGTTTTAATTGATTCTTCGTCTTGATTATTCGATGTTTGTGTTGCTTTTGATGATTGATTTGATTCTTTACAAATTTCTTGAATAAGCCTTTTTTGTTGAGCGATAAATTCTTTAAATTGTTCTACGTTCATTTTAATTCATATTTTTGTAGATAATGTAGCACTACGACGCACACAATATTTAAAATTAAATCTTCTGTTTCACCTCGTCGCCACTTCTTATATTTTAAAATGTTTTCATAATACTACTATACAAGAGTATTATTCGTAAAAAGCTATTTTATTAACTGATAACACAATATATGACACATATCTAATTATTTTGTCAATTCATATTATTGACAAAAATAAAAAACCTACTAGAATTGTTTGAAAAATACATAACAATTATTATTATATTACTAGACATCTATAGAACCAATAGTACATAATTTCAATAAAAATAAAACAAACAGAAAATTAAACCTACTTGTAACTTATAATTCAGTTATTGTCTATTCTGATTCCGAATGGATTGTACGCACTGTACACAGTAATCTGACAGTATGTTCTCCACAGATCGGCTTCGAACAAGTCAGGCATTTTGTGGATGTTTTTACTGTTTTTTTCTTGGGACAATAGGAACATTTAGGTCTTGCCGTAACAGCGACCTCTTCACCAGCTCGTTGTATGTCGACTGTGGGAAGATCCAGGTACTTTTTTATTTGTAAGCTCAGCAAAATGGCAATATTTGTGTTGTCACACGTCTTATCATATAAGGTTTTACTAGTTCACTAGCCAATATTTGCAAATAACAACATCTCGGTTCCGAATTATCCAGCTTGTTGAAATGGAATGTAACATGCCCATTTATACCCGCAATATCAAGTACGGAAAAAAATATCGTTAGAGGCCATCTACATGATATTCTTGATACTGAATACAGACTCTTTCGCTGATCCACGGTGTCAACACCTGATTTAGTTGAATTATAATATGTAACAACTTCTGGTTGGCATACTTTACCAGTTGCTTCATCTATAGCATCATGATCATGCATCGTAGACAATAGAAGGACATTTTTATTTTTTTTTTGGCACGTATGAAACTAATAAACAGTCCTGTCCATATTGAAACATGCTGCTGTTTACAGACCTTTCCTAGGTAGAAACAAATATTTCTGCAGTTTCCGAGTGTTCCTACAAAAGATCTTCTGCCAACGGTATTGACGTGAACCAATTGTCACATGTTATATTACGTCCTGAATTGACAATGGCTCACATAAACGTTCGACAACATTTGCTGGACTATTATCAACATAAAATGGACCACGTGGCTGTCGGCCCGCGTAAATCTCCATATTCAGCGTATAATAAACACGGCTATCAACTAAAGAAAAAAATTTTATTCCATATTTGGCAGGTTTTCTGGGTCTACTGTCGGAAGCTGCAGCGTCCACGGAAGCCTTCTAACATCTCATCAATTGTACAACTGTTCTTTGGTGTATAGCAAGCCTGGCATCTTTTGATGAACAAATCAAATATATTTCTTATAGGAGCCAGTTTATCTAATTTCTTACGTTCTTCTCTTGAAGTAGTGTCATCAAATCGCAATGCACGCAACAGCAAATAAAACCGATTTTTGGACATGACCATCTTGAAAAATTCCGGAGCCGTTGCATTTGCATTCCATAAATCATCCAAGTTAGTATGCCTTGATTTTAGAACTCCTGCCATATACAATAAGGCAAATAGAGCTTAATCTCTTCACTATCAGTATTCGAGGACGAGAATAATTAGAGCGAATATCCTCAAGGTATATGTTAGTACATTTCACAATGTCTTCAATCATTCCATCAGTTATGAGTAAGCTCCACGACTCCAAAGAAGTTTTAGCATTTTTTGCAATCATTTTCACACCAGCCAGCTTCGTAACAATGTTGTGTTTTCGGGTTCGACTACTTTTTCTCGTATTGTGAACTTTCCAAACGGTTTTTTGTCTTTGTCTAGGTAATTTGGACCATCTCTAGACCAAGTAGTAACATTTTCTGTATCACTTGCGTCATCAGTGGATATCTCTGAATCGGTCTTATGATCATATTCATTTTCAACATAATCAACATCGTTTTCCTCGTCACCCAACTTTTCTTCTTGTTGTTGCTGTTGTTCTTCTTGCTCCAACTCTTCGAAAATTCGTAAAAGACGAGCGCTTTTCTTTGGATCATACCACATATGTTATTACTTCTATAAAAAAACATCAGCTACTAAATACAAGAATATAAGACGTTGTACTCACCCAAATCAAAACTGAACACAATATCAAATATACTCGAAAACTGATGAAGCAGCTACAATACAGTTTATGTAAGTCTTGGCAATATTATATTTTACTGAAAACAATGATTGATTGATAATAGCACTAGAGTAAATAACGAAACACACACCACAACACCAGAAAATTGAGTAACACAGTTAGTCGCAGGTTAGCAGGGCACTCACTTTTGACATGTGCACACTCGAATGTCTATAATTAGGCTGCATGTAAACAGCGATAAAATTCATTCCAACTAGCTTGTTCCCGACACATAGATTGAGGATTAGATAGCAGGGCCAAGGTGTATACGCATAAATGTCAAAATAGGAATGAAAATATGAGATAGGTGAGCGCTGCGCTCACCCCGCGAGCAACGCAGGGTTAATTATTCTATAGGTTTTATCCTACTTAATTGTAGATTGCACTTATTACAGTTTAATTTTCAACGACGTTTATACAGAGTGTCCTTGAATTGACCTCACAAACTGAAATAGAAGGTAGTGTTCAAAAATATGAATAAAAGTTCCGATAAATATGTGTCCGCAAACGCACCGTTTTCGAGATACAGAGTGTTAAAGTTTTTTGCGATTATTTCCCTCATATCTCATAATCCAATCAGAATTTAGAATTTTTTAAAATTCAACCAATCACATCAGTTTTATACTGATTAAACTTTATCTAACCTGATTAAACTCTCTCTAGCTTTTTGCGACTATTAGTCTAAGTCTACTACAATTATTTATTTATTTATTTTAGACAATTATTTGGGAAATAATCTTAACATATACCACTCTAACTGTAAGTTGTGCCGGTTAAACTTGAGATAATGTTCTCAACATAATAATTCGCTAAATTATTTTAGTAGGTGAATTATTATATTTCGAACATTTAATAAAGTTTAACCGGCAAAATTTACAGTTCTCGGGATATAACCTATGATTATATTCGGAACCGTTGGTCGCTCAGAAAGCAACTTTGCAGAGAATAGTCTCCTTAAGAGGAATACGTACTTACTAGCAGTGCGCCATCGCTAAACATGCACTATAAGTATCTTTAAAACAGCTTTTAATTGTAAATATTTGAAGTAAAATTTAATGTTTTATGAAAGACAAAACTTGGGGCGTGGTCACTGTAGTATTACTTTTTTTTCAAAATGCTTACTTTTTGTTTTTTTTTATGTTTGAATTTGTACATTTTATAGCATATTTAACACCACAATTTTAATAGAAATAAATACAAAATCAAAATTCTACTACAACCACGACAAAGTCCCTTCTTATATCTTTCAATTTCAATAAAACCATTGCTCGTAACTTGAAAATTTTAATTTATAGGTACTTCGAGACTATTCGACGCATTAAAATGCTTACTTATACATGATTTAGCGGAAGCGCACTTCTAGTACGTATTCCCTTTAACAATGCACTTTTTTTGGTGCGAAATGGGTGATTTTGCATAACGTAGTGTTGGAGATTTTGGGGTTGTCAAAGTTTGTTTTGCCCCTAAATTTTACCCCACTAGAAAAATGACTGTTTTGAAAACATTTTCTAAAATTTTGCAGTTTTCTACGCAAAAAATTACTCTTGGCAATTTTATTCTAAAACAAGAAAAATGAGGTTTTTGGTCAAAAGCAGGGAACATTCCATACATTTTCCCAGTACCCATATCATGTGTTACGGGTTTATTTGCAAAAGTAAAACGTATGTCAGGAGCCTTCTTAGAAACGTGTGTTGTGTGTAGCACTTTACGACGAAAGTTGAATTTGCCGCGCATAATGGGATTTTTCCATTGGTGGAATGTTTAATTCAAGAAAAGTTTCGAAGATTATGAGCGGATATTTTCTACTTCCTTCTACTGGGTATTTGGCGTGCTTTGTGAAGCTAAAATTTTACACATAAATGATTAATGTGTGCTTCAATAATTCCTAGTTAAATTGGTGTGTAAATGTAAACCCGACCGCATTCACCGTAAGTATTTCTTTTTCGTTGTTGTCTCGTGGTTGTGTTAATTCTAATTACGACGTATGTTTTAGCACGTGCGTCTTCTGAAGCTGTCAAATACTGTTGCTAGCAAGAACCTTCCTTCTCAAAACTGCATACTACAGAATACAGCTAAGTTTACTGTTTAAGAAACCTATTCACTATTCATGTGTATAAATCCGTACATAACATTAAAGCTTTGAATCAAAAACACGTACATTAACTATCCATAAAGAGCTGCGCTTAATAAAAATGGTAAAGCTAAAACAAAGTCTTGGTTGGCGGAGCTACTTACCGTGCTATTTCGAGTTTAAAGTTATTTTTTAAGTCATCTATATTAAGTGACGTGTTACGTCAAGTTCCCTTAGTAACCAATCTTTAATTGGAACGCTAACTTTAATTTGGGGTGTAACAAACAAAACTTTAACTGAATTTCAACACATTAATTGCGAGCTAAATTGTTGTTGCTAACGCCCGTAATTCTATGCGACAGCCTCTCTTTTTTTTGGTATATTTTATTGTCTATTTGTCTCTCTGATTTGTGTTCGTTTTAGCGTATTAGACCTTTAGTAAAACCTATAGAATTCCTGTTGGTCGGTTTTATTTCTTTCTATTACCCAACAAGTGGCGCCTTGTTAGGCAGCAGTCTATTTCTTTACAGTTCCTTAAGGACCTCCCCAATTCACTGACTCAACTGGACACTGGTGGCGCCTTGTTAGGCAGCAGTCTATTTCTTTACAGTTCCTCAAGGACCTCCCCAATTCACTGACTCAGCTGGACACTGCTACAAATACTGGATCCTCCATGAATTTAGTCCGCTACTTCAAGCCAAATAGTAGTGTTTCTATAGGTTGCACCGCTAGAGTCGTCGCTTTCTTTTTTATTATTGTGAACTACAACCGTTACACATGCCTGTTAATTCCTCAACAGGATATTTTATTTCGAACAATATTTAAGTAGTTACAATTTAATAAACACTACACGATTTCAAAAAAGTTTGTGTAATGACAGGGTACTAATAATTACTGAATAATATACTGTCGTATTCCTAACTTGATATTACAGAAATTTTTAAAATAAATCTCTTTTGTGTTACTAAATTACAAATATCTCAGAAACTAACAATTTTAGCTATAGGGACTAGTACTAATTAAAATGAAAGAACACTTTTAGAATAAAATACAGGGTCATTAATTTTAAAAATTGACAAAATTATGTGTTCGCGTTATGGCTCGCCTATAGGTCCTGCATTAGTATGTCGCTCTTTCTTAGCGGCTAGCCCATTGGAGATAAGTAAAAAGTTTATACTATACATAATTGCTCTCAACAGATCACTTTGTAAAATTATTTTCCAATGATACAGGGTGTCCATTTCTACGGGATGCAAAAAAATATGTTTTTTATGAACAGCCTGTATCTTTCATGTTCTAGGGTAGCTTCTCAATTTCTACATAACCATTCAATTATTTTTGATTTGCTCAGTGTTGCCAACTTATAATTATTTCTCTGAAAATTTTCCGTAAACAGGCTTCACTTTAAAAATTATACCGGCTTGTTTGAAATTTAATAAACTAATTTTGGCACCGACGTTAGACCCGATGAAGGTCAATATTTTAATAGTTAGAAATTTAGATTGTGTGCTACAGGGTGTTCTAAAAAAATGCAAATTTCTTAAAACTCGAGGTCAACTCATTTTTTCAAATAAAATGACATTTGTTTTATGGTAACCTAAGATAGCAATTTTTCTTTTCTTTGATTTTTACTAAAGGTGTCCTAGGCTTAAACTCTGTAGTTTTTAAAATATTTAACAGTTAAAGAAAAAAAAACAATTTTAATTACAATAAGTTTTGCTACACATATTGTATTATATCTTTTATACCGAAAAAGACCGTTGGTGGAAAAAAATTGCATACTAGTAGATGCCATATGCCGGAGTACAAAAAAATATCACCCCTTCACATTCTTTGCAAGAACATATCTCTATGAAATCTTTCGAATCAATGGATTCGCAGAAATAGACCCACCAACTAACGACAAGATCATTTGATCTGACAAAACCAGACTTTTTTTAGGGATATGTAGAAGAAATGGTGTATAACAATCCACCAACAACACCAATAAATATGCAGCAAAGAATAGTGAAATGAAATGAAACTTTATTTTCATTTAGCATATGATATTGAAATACATACAATTATATACAGTTTACAGATATGCATTATAATTCGTTATCATTTTATCTAACATAAAAATGTTTCTTAAAATTATTTGCATTTCTAATTTCTTTTGGCAAATTGTTATAAAAGCCAACTTAGTTGGGCTCGTTGGCAAGAGTGGAAAGGTTTTTTCAGCAGCGAATCAATTGGTACTTCGATGAAAATGAAAAACATTTGGAACACTTGTTGTTGTGATTTCTTCAATTTTGTTTCTTTTTACAGTTTTTAATGTATTCAATTATTTTGTTGGGTAAATAAATAATTAATAAAATCTCAAGATATCCAAACCCTAAAGTGACACTGAATCATCGCCATTGTTCTCTTGGGTGCATAAAAATGTAATTAAAATCGTTTTTTTTAACTATTAAATATCTACAAAACTATGGAATTAGCTATAGGATACCTTAAGTAAAAATTAAAGAGAAAAAAATGCTGTCTTATAGCAAAAATAAAAGAGGCTTTATTTTATTTGAAATAATGACTTTTTGCCCTTTGAATTTTGAAAAACTGGCATGTTTTTTGCAAACACCCTATAACACAAAATGTAAATTTCTAACTATTAAAATGCTGCTCTTCATCTGGTCTAACGTCGCTGTTAAAATTTGTTTATTAAATTTACAAAACAAAGTTGCTATGATTTTTTAAAGTAAAGCCTGTTTATGAGTTTTTTTTCAGAAAAACAGTTATAAGTTGGCAACACTGATAAGGAATCAAAAACTATTTAAAACACAAGGGTGAGAAACTACGCCAGAACACCTTAAAATATACAGGGTGTTCCATTATAATAAACCATGTTTTTTGGCATCCTATAAAAATGGAACACTCTGTATCGTTAAAAATAATTTTACAAAGTAGATCTTTTTAAACCTGTTTAGTTTAAACTTTGTTTTTCTATTTCCTAAGGGCTAGCCGCTAGAAAAGAACGACGCGCTAATGCAGGACCCTGTATATTCCATTGGTGCAATAATAAAGAAATTGCACTTTTTCGTAACACTGTATCAATGTAAAAAACTTATGCTTAAAAAAGAATTATAATTAGGTTGTTTTGTCTAAGATATACAGGAGATTGAAATGAGCATGATTTTCGTATACAATTGACTATAACTTTTGAAATATCCTGTATAACGTAATAAAACCCTATATTGAAAGTACGGCGGATATGAGTTTAATGTAAATTTTAAATAATATATAGGAGTCCAATTAAAAAAAAGTATGTATCTTTCACTTGGTAATATGTAACACCCTGTAAATACAAAAATAATTTTAAAATGTAAAGTTTAAAGCGGCCTATAATTTTTGTTAACAACTTTTTTTGATATCTTCTTTAATAACCAATATACGTACTTCGACGCACTAATGCCGCACCCTGTTATACACGGTGTCTCTGAATTAACCATACAAACTAAAATGGGAAGTAGTGCGTTTGTAACGGTTGCAGTTCACAAATAAATCTAGATAAAAATAAAGCGACGGCTCTAGCTATGCAACCTAAAAAAAAGTAAAGGAAAGAACACAATTTGGTTCGAAATAGTGTACTAAATTTGTGGCAGGTCTCGTATTTATATGCGTTAGCACAGTAGTGTCCGGCTACAATCGGTGATATGGGGAAGGTCCTTGGGAAAACTAAAAGAAATAATTGCTGAGTAACGTGGCGCCACCTGCTGGGTAACGAAGAGAAATAAAACCGATCAACAAGAATTCACTTGGTTTTACTTAGAGTCTAACACGCTATAACAAACACAAATTTAAAAGAGACAAAAAACACATAAATATAGCACATACAATTTAAAATATTAGGAGTATCTAGTAGAAATGATAAAGTCTGTCGCATAAAACTTGCGTGCATTAGCAATAACCAAATTACTTATAGTACGCGGTCAAATATGTAGTAATTCAGATAAGTTTTTTGTTTATTAACCCCAAGATAGAAATAGCGTACCAATTTAAGATTGGTGATTAAGAAACTTGACGTACACTCGTCACGTACACGCGGTGACTTAAAAACTAATAGTACACTCGTTCTAATACGGAATGCAGCTTCCGCCAATTTAAAAGGCCTTTTGTTTTAGCTTACCCCGCGATACTCTGAAGGAGTTAGTGCCAACAACAACTAGCGTGGGTGTATGGAGACTCCCCCGAATAACAATTTTCTTAAATGCTAAAGGTATAACCGCTTGATGTCGCGTGTACTTAAGTTAGCTGTATATTGTTGTACGTAGTTCAAATTAGGAAGGTCCTTGCTAACGAAAATCCAGTTGACAGCCACTCAAAGATCCGTATGATTTCGTGGGGAAGAAATAGAAGACCCAACTCTAGAAGTAGAAAGTTGCCTTAGTGAAAAGCAGGCGCACCGCGTGATTGACCCCCAACCGCTGAAGGATATTCGGCCGTGTATCTCTGAGGTCGGCGACAGCACGATCGTAGGCACGTTTTGTGTCACAAAAGAGATTCTAATTGCTTGTTCCAGCGTCTCCAGGAATTATCCAGACAGTCAATTGTGAGAAGGATATAAGGTCCAGACACGTGCTAAATCATACGTTGTAATTAGCTATTAATAAAACCGCTAAATCAACCAAAGTAATAGCAAAGAAAACCACTTACGGCGTAAATTGGTCGGATTATATTTCCACACTAATTTATTGTGCAATTATTGAAGCCACATAGCAATTTTAGATGTAGTTTTTAACTTCGTGCAGCACGGCCAATCGCCCAAGAAGAAGAGAAAGTTTTTCAAGAGGTTGGCCCGCCGCTTCTAGTAAAACTTCGGTTCAATGGTTTTCGAGATACAGAGTGTTAAAGTTAAAGAAAAATCGTTTATTGCTCCCCAAGTTGTTACAGCTAATTTTTGAATGACATTATTTCTTGTTTTTATTTTTTGTTTGACTATTTCTAAACGATCTTTGTAAATTAAAAACGTATCTAAAGTTGCTCCCAGATAAACTGGGTTAAAATTATGGTTTAACTTTGTATTATTAAAGATAACATTAAGCTTTCTTAAAGAGATTTTCCTTCCGTAACAATTTTTAAAATAAATTTTCCAGGACCGTACTGCAGGCTAACTGGATCCCTTAAAGAAAGGTGAATGTAAAAAAAGAAACAAATCACTTTTTTACTAGTAGAGGCGACGTATCGCACCCTAATGTAGGTGCTTCTTCAAAGCCAGTGTAAGAATTAAATGGGTGTTAAGATGATAGATGTACGTTTAGGACACATTCTTTTTTTATGTAATTTGGTATCAACATTCATTAAAATTAAAACACACAAACAAAGCAACAAGTAATAACACCGTACAGTTTTCAAAACTGTACTTAATGAAAATGTCGTTTTAAGATTGGGGCATTATCGCCATCTTTTAAAATATTTTTTCATAATACATAAATCATCAGATAGATTTCTTTCAATTTTGAATAATCATTGTCATATCATCGGCGTCAACGAATTTTCGACATTATAAAGAAGGAAGATTATAAATATATACATTACAAAGAATAAGTGCAAGAATTGATCTATGTGGAAGACCATTATTAAAAAATTATTTTTCTTTTATAGTAAAAGGTTTGGACATTTCTGAGACAGTGTAGATTTTCTTTTCTTTGTAGACACTTTTTTACTTTGTGATAATTTCTCTACTTTTATTGAGTTTGAAACATAAATCAACAAAGAAGCAATAGAATTTTGGAGAAATTTTTGTATTTGTTTTAGAAGATTGATTTGTAGAACCTAATTTATTTAAAAGTGCCCAGCTTTTACGACTT
The DNA here is from genome assembly GCA_030710515.1 of Abscondita cerata. Lineage (NCBI taxonomy): Eukaryota > Metazoa > Arthropoda > Insecta > Coleoptera > Lampyridae > Abscondita > Abscondita cerata. The sequence goes on from JALBCR010001005.1 coordinate 47,585, forward strand.
GAATGTACGAAGTCCATATTTTCCATTAATAAATTCCATTTCTCTTTTCTTCCTTTATTTAGAGATGGCAGTACAACATCCCCAGTTTCCTTATTTGGATTCTCTAGATATGATTTGTACAATTTGTTTGTTTCAGTCGACCAACATGAGACATATTCCTTCGGGAATTGATTTTTTCTGCACATTTAACAGCACCTACAAACCTAAAATAATTATCTAAAACCGGTGGTCTATAGTTTATCTATTAGTTTTAATCTTGAAATCTTTTCCTAAAGTGTACAAACAAATTTGAAGTCCAATTTCTATCAGCAAATGTATATGTTGACATCTTGGAAAATCGTTTAATATTGTAAGTTTTGATTCTAATAGAACCTGTTCATCAATTGATATAAACACATATCCGGGCTGTAATCGTTTTTAAAGTCACCAATATATACACATGTGTGAGCGAAAACAACATTAAAACTTTCTGGCCAAGTTATCGGAAGAGGTTTGTAAATATTTACTACGAGTAAATATCTTATTTTAATAGTTATAACAAAATTCCAGAAATTATATTTTTTGTATATTTTGGTATTGAATATAGTCTTTGACATATAGCAGTGATTGTACAAGGTCATATTTTTAATGTATACATGTAAAAAGATATATAATGTTTAGTACTAAGATATAAGAGGTTTATTGTCTGTTAAGAAGATATATCAATTTTGGTGCGTACGTGATGAAACAAAGTGAAAGTGGGGAGGAGACGGTTTTTAGCAGCAAATACTGATGGGCGCGCGTTGACTTCGTGCATAAAAGAATTGATATAAAAGTTTCTTCGTAAATAATAAAAATATGTGGCATTTAAAAATTTAATTAACTTAGTCGCTGGAAATGAATGCAGTTGATAAAAATAGCTGCGCAATGTTGTAAGCCCGCGTTTGCAGTAGTCCGCGAAATGTAGTGATCCGAATTTTGTTCTACGTTAAACAAATTTCAATCAAATAAAATTATAAACAAGTTAAGCAAAAAAAAAAAAATAAATGGAAATCAACACCCAAATCAAAGGAAACAGCATACAAATGATCTACAGGGTCAAGAAGTCACTCCAAAGAAGAAGTTGAAGGTTGCCCGAAGTCCGTGCAAAACGTATAAAGGTTAGTCTATTTTGGAATAATAAAAATTGTGTTAAAAAAGAAATCAAATTTTGTAGTGAAATATATGTACTTACGTAAATGTAGTTGTAAATATTATATTCGTTCAATTATTTTATTTTGCTTTCAAAAATTAAATCTTGTTAAATCATAAACCACGTTTATTATTATGAATCCAAGCCTTAGGGATATTGTTAACTAAAGAATTTTAAACAAAGAAAGTCTCATGTTCGTTTTCAATATAAAAATTATTTTAACTCTCAATAAAGTCTACTAATTGAAAACCTTTTACTATATCTTTATGGTCTACCTCCACAGTGTGCTTCCTGTAAAAGTAAAATATCGACCCTATTCTTGAAACAAAGATTAGGCAAAAATCTGATTTACTTATTTTACTCAACCCCTCAACATTAATTTGTAGAATAAATTAATAAATAAAATAGATTGTGATTGTGTTTTGTGAAATATTTGTTATATATTTTTTCCTTATTGTCTGGGAGGGTCTTGATGACCAGGTCCAAAAACCAAAGTGGTGATTCTCGGAAACTGCATGTTTTGCTTGTTCATCATGGAGTACTGTAAAGTACTGATCACCTTCCATATTTTATAAATGTATTAAAAACACCTAAAAACACACACAAAAAACTTTTTGATTTTTTTTGACAAAGAATCGCATCACAAAAATTTGGCGGCCACATGGATTACATCATCAACGCCGCTAGAAAACCAGAAAAATGTGTGTTCCGTGCTGTTTAGACTTGTTTACGCATGTACTATCGGAATCCAAAAGGGCGCTTTGGTTGCCGAATTCAAAATTTTTTCAGTTACCGAACTCCTTCATTGTGATTAAGCAATGTAATTAAATCGGGTTCAAAGTTATTTGTTAATTCATATACCAAAACGTTGACTCGGTTTGATATTGAGAAAATTTAAATAATTTAATTGTGATAAATTAAACATAATATACAAACATACAGTATCACGGGTTTTAATATCACGAGCAACAAAATTAAAAAGCTATTCAGAAGGTTGATATAAGCAAAAACTGTAAAACTCTTGTTATAAATTTGACCTAGAGCACATCTCTTAAAGGTTGCAATTTTGGAGGGTTTTGTAATGTCAAAACAAAAATTTGAAAATATGTATTATAAAATATATTTTTTTTTTTAAAAAAAAAAATTTTATATTAAAAAATAAAATTTTTTTTTTTAAAAAATTTAAAAAAAAAACAAAAATCTTTAGTTTTAATATACACAAAAAAAAATAATAAATTAAAATAACAATATTACAATGTCTACATACATCTTGCCTCCCATCTTTGATTTTAAATTATAAATAATTACGTTTCAAGGCCTCCATAACCTTTCAACTGATTTATTAATTACAGATGCTCTGTCATTAAGTAAGTGTTTAGGTTGACTTAGAGTTTCTATATCCATATAATATAATTTTTCGATAGTTAAGTATTTGAAAACAAAATACTATAATATTATCAGAAACTAAAGTCCATTTCTAATTTTTATTAACCTTTATTTTGGTCGCCGGGCGTACAACCATTGGCCTCTATGTAGGGCAATCAACAGTACATCAATCGTGTTCGCATAATTCTTTCTGTACGTCGTAATGTTATCATTAAAACTTTAATAAACCTGCGTTCTAATAATTGTAATTATTGCACTAATACTACTGCTATCAAGTAAAATTCTTTTGGCCTCCTGACGTGTAAACGTCACATTCATATGGATCTACAAACCTTAAAACTCATGATTACGTAAGTGCACGCACAGCGTGCGTAAAATCTTTTATAGAACAAAAATATGTTTAATAAATCAACAATTCCACAACTTTTTACTGTTAAATGGTAAAAATAATGTGACTTGGAATATTTTTAGTTTCATGTAAATGATTAACGCCATCTTATGTATTGTGAATTACAGTTCACTTCACGACCGATATTGACAATTGACAACAAAATATTTGTTAATTTTTACCATTTAAAAATCGTTGGCCAAAAAATTTAATACAAATCTTGTGCGTTAAATTATTTGACAGCGCTTAATAAATTTAAAGTACTCCGCTATTGTTTCGCGTTGGAAAATTTAAATTTCCGCGCGCGAATGTAAACAACTATTACTATTCAGGTGATTAGTAAATTTTAATCCTTTCTTACATATATCATATTGGGATGGTAAAATTATTGCAATAATTATTTAAATATATTGTTTTTTACGACGTGCAGAACGAATCAGGAAGTAACGAGTAATATATTGTGTTAATCTACAGAGGGTCATTTAATAATTCATTATTTGTACCAATTTTAATGAAATTACAAAATACCTTCAGGAAATACTTCATAGAATAAATTTTATTTGTTTTTCGTCGCAATCGCATTTTTTTTGCCAAAAAAGCAACCACATAAACTAGACAAATGCTGCAATCAACCTCGGTACGGGTAAGGTTCAATTTAATTTGTAGATTAAACAAATAGAAATACAAAATAAACCAAGTACACGTTTAGTTTAATTCCCCATTTAGGATTCTATAATTGCTATACGTAAAATTCGTTTTCAAACATACATAATTTGTTTCTAAAGCTTGCATTTAGAAAGATTTTCGACAATAGTATTATTTTTTCATCAGTAGGGAAATTTAGTTTCTTTTTACCTTAAATTACAATTTAAATAAATTCACATTACAAGACTATACGGTTGCTTTATTCAAGGGTTTAAGTCTAATAAAATCTTATGTTTGCACCAAAGCCATGTAACCGAATGTCAATTTATCAGCAAATTTTAAACATTAGAATCGATAAAATATTATATTTTCATCAATAAGATCATTTCGTTTTTCTACTTTATGTGACAATTTGAATAAATTAACAAAATATAAAAAGACTGCAGATCAAGGGTTTACATCTAACAAAACCCTAGGATTGAAACACGTTTATTGTAATAAATCGTTTTAGTACTATTTGTGGTAAATATTCTTAATTTTCAAAATATTGTTAGAATTTACATTATTAGTTGACATTTTGAAAAAACACATTAATTGTAAATATTCGCCAAATAAATCAGTGCAAATAAAAAAAAAAACTCTTTCAGTGTACGGATAGTTGTAAAGTGTAATACTGTTAGTATACAAAAGGACAAAATCGATTGGTCCGAACAAATTACCGAAAGTAGAAGAAGTGGAAAGTGTTTTTAAGGGTTTTGCTTTAGAGATTTTCAATAAAATAGATTTCCTATCAAAAAAAGTTGTACATGAGAAAAATACCTAAAACTTTTATTTTAACTATTTCTGTACATAACCATAAAACTATTGAAAAACACGTAAAAACGAATTTTTTATTTCGTATAATATTTGATTTTGATCGAATTTGGTGAAAATGTACAATTTTAGATACAATTTAAAATGGGAACACCCCCATATTTTCATTATTTAAAAGAATACGGATTTGAATGTTTGAACAGTCATGTGGGTCGCATTTTTTAAAATACTTAACTTAATCTGAACATTAAACTGAGCCTACTACAAATTGACAAACAAACGGATTTATAATATTTTTTTTCGCTTGACAGATAAAAAAAATATTAGAAAAAGTTGTTAAGAATGTTTTATTTCAACCCGTATTTAAATTTCCATGATAAAATTCGCCTTTAAAATATTTTCAAACGTAACAAACTTTATCTAATCATTTTCTTCAATGTAGCAAAATATTGAGAATTGGCCCTATTTACCAATTTGTAATGGTCAATAGCCGAAATAAACAAAAAAAATTGTGTTATTTTTAATGGAACACCACGTATATTTTTAGATTTTTAAATTCCTTATACATTTCTTATTTAAATTGGTATATTATGTTCTATACCTAAAGTCAATAGTATTATTAATTTTGTGCGAAAAATTTTGACAGATAGATGACTTAACATTTTAATTTATTACATTACCAATTGTAATGCTAGGAGGTTGATTTTTGGCCTAGAAAAAAACAAATGAACATCCTTTAAGGCCTTGTTCAAAGTAATCCCAATTTTTAGACAGGGTCTTCGTAATTCACATTTAAATTTGCGTAATTTTAAACATCCATAACTTTCTTATTTCCAATGGAACTATTTGTAACTATCAACTATTTATGTCATTCGATGGAAAATACTATATTGTACTAGTTTGCCATAGCATTCCCTATTCCTAAATTGAATATTGGCAAAGATATTAAATAAAATGTAAACATAATGCTGTTTTCAACATTCAATTCCGATAAATTTTAATCGGTTGGCCATGTTTTATATATTATATATATTTAAACGATAAGTTTTTCGACATCTACTGTCGACTCGTGAAAGCGTTCACGTACGTAAATGTTAGCAACTTTGCCGACAGGTATGTAAAGCAGTTACATAGTCGATTCTTCAATAATTATAGTCAACATAACAGTTGGCAAGTATAAAAATTTCGAATCGCCTGCAGTAAAAAGTACGCAAGAGGTTGTACAATAGCAAACAAACACTGAGAATCACCCGACAGCTGTTTCGTCCTTTTGGGACTCATCGGGAGTGAGAGAACTCGAGTGTAAGTTCACTATTGTACAAACGCGCGCTGTCGACTATATGCCCTACTGGAGGGATCACAATATTTAAACGATAAGTTTCTTGACATCTAGTGTCGCTCGTGAAAGCGTTCTCGTACGTAAATGTAAGCAACTTTGCCGACAGGTATGTAAAGCAGTTACATAGTGGGTATTTGGAATTAGTCGATGCTGTAATCGACGAGATTCTGAAGGATACTGTACGTAATGATTAAAAATAAACCACTTTGCACAGTCATTCTTTAGACCAAAATAGTTAATTTGGCCCGCAGCACCCAAGTTTTAATCCCTTTACTTATCAAATGAAATTAAACACGGTTAAAATATCAGGTTTTTATGAAAATATGGTACAAAAACCAAAATTTAGGGTGCTATAAAATGTCATAAAGGGTATCGAACATATTGAATTTAATTTATTTTATTAATTTATCAAAATATTACTGAGTTTTAGTGAATAAATAGTATTTACATACATATTTATTGTATTAAAGGCTATACATGAACTATGCAAACTGAAACGTCTTTTAGTTCATTGAACTACTGGTTTATATTTTTATTGCAAAATTACATCATGTGATCATTGTGAAAACTTATTGCAAGTATCCTCTTTGCATTTTTTGCACTAAAGCGTGCAAGACATACGAGTGTGCGTTCAAGAACACCGAGCTGTTGAGCACCAAGTTGTGTAGGAACAATTTTCCACCCTTAGTCAGCCTAAGATGTATTAATTGGAAAATAATTGTCGGCTTGGCCCCAAATTTGTCCTGCTTAGAAAGCAGCACGTAAAATGTGTTGCCGTAAAGTAGCTTGAGTTGGAGGAATATTTGGGAGTTCCTTATTTGTGGATGAGAAGAAATCCAGCCTAACATCGTTCATGCTTCTCTCCATACTAGTTTTGTCGTACATGACAGTGACAAATCTTTCAAGAATCCGGAATGTATTTTCTGGCAAGTAATTCTGATGCACTTGGGATATTCTTTCAAATCCTTCTGTAGCTTCATGTAAAGTTACGCAAGTTTTCTACGCAGATTTCTTACCTTTTTGGTAGTCCATTGTAGGAATTGAAACTGTAAGACTTCTGAAGTTTCTCGGAAAAACAACTTGAAAGAAGATAAATTCCATCACGGGCAATATGACTCATTACAAAACAAATTTAAAGAAAATTGTAAGAAATTTCGAGAAAGTTTTCTTTATCATCCATTTGACGAAATTTCTGGAGATCTTATAGAAATAAACAGTAGGATGATACTTTGAGACTTTCAGAGACCGCTCCAAAAGCACTAAAAACTCTCGAGAAAAACGTGAAAGACCTCTATGAGAAGAAAGAATAATTGACAGAACAGCAAAATATTTAAGCAATTAAAGAAGCACAATGTCAAAATTTTCACTTTCCCAAAGAATAAAGTATCAAAAGGTGGTTGTTAAAACATTAAAAATTGACCTAGAACTGTTTTCAATACTCTTGACTTGAAAACATTTTTTGAGAATCACGCTTTTCCACAATCCCTTTCCAAAGGTGGCGATCTCCAAAGTGGGAACAAAGCTGATCTTCTAACGTTATTGGAATGTCTACCTACCTAAACATTACTCTACCCCAATTACTTCGAGGCAATAGAAATGGGTGGAGTAGCTTTAGTTCATACTCTCCACCCACGCGCATCCAAAAGGTTCAATGAATACTTCCACACATAATTCAAAGTACATGTTTGGAAAATGGTCGGGAATTATAATTTAAAAAGAGTAGATTTGGCGCGGGACATGTACCATCCAAATAGTATGCAACCCGGATTGGAAAAGAAAGTGGAATACGTCGACAGGTATATACAGGTATTTACTTAATTACCGCTAGTTATAATAACTGAATTTTAAATTTTGTTAATTTTAATTTTTTCTGGTGCAGTTCCTACAAATTGGTACGATTCTTCACGCAACCCTGATAACAAGGTGGAACTTTTTAGAGATCTTGCTACATTAGAGAATTAACCGATTGCACAAGCAAGATTTTGTTTTTGTTGAAGATAAAAGCAGCAAATTTAGATTGTTAAATAATAGTCTTCTACAAGGATCAGTTCTCACCTATTCTTTTTAATGTAGGATTTTTTTTTTGTATGATAACTAATCAACCAGTCAGAAACACAATATTCTACTGAATAATAAATTAATGCCAATGCAGTTGTACAAAGTGTCTTTGCATCTGCTCCCCAAGTTGTTCCTGCTAATTTTTTAATGACATTATTTCTTGTTTACATTTTTTGTTTGACTTTTTCTAAATGATCTTTGTAAATTAAAAACGTATCTAAAGTTAATCCCTGATAAACTGGGTTAAAATTATGGTTTAACTTTGTATTATTAAAGATAACATTAAGTTTTCTAGCTTTTTCTCTATTACTTAAATGAAAACAAGAAACCTCTGTCTTTTTAAGATTGGGGCATAATCGCCATTTTTTGAAATAATTTTCCATAATACGCAAATCATCAGATAGTTTATTTTCAATTTCGAAAAATCTGAATGTTGAAATGAAATTGCCATATCATCGGCGTAGACAAATTTTCGACATTGTAATGAAGGAAGATCAGAAATATATACATTAAAAAGAATAGGTGCAAGAACCGATCCCTGTGGAAGAGCATTATTTAAAAATCTAAATTTACTGCTTTTATCTCCTACAAAACTCTAAACTTCCGATTAGACAACTTATTTTCAATAAAAGAAATAATTTTGGAACAAGGAATGACGTTAAACAATTTAAAAAGTAAACCTTCTTTCCACACGGTATCGTATGCAGCAGTTAAATCTAAAAAGGCAACTCCAGTTTTAAGTTTTTTCTGAAATCCAGCTTCGATATGTGTTGTTAATGCTAATACTTCATCACAACAACTTCTACCAGATCGAAATCCTGCTTGTTCAATTGGTAAACGTTTTCACGAGTCGACACTAGATGTCGAAAAAGTTATCGTTTAAATATTATGATCCCTCCAGTAGGGCATATAGTCGACAGCGCGCGTTTGTACAATAGTGAACTTACACTCGAGTTCTCTCACTCCCGATGAGTCCCAAAAGGACGAAATAGCTGTCGGTGATTCTCAGTGTTTGTTTGCTATTGTACAACCACTTGCGTACTTTACTGCAGGCGATTCGAAGTTTTTATACTTGCCAACTGTTATGTTGGCTATAATTATTGAAGGATCGACTATGTAACTGCAAAAGTTGCTTACATTTACGTACGTGAACGCTTTCACGAGTAGACACTAGATGTCGAAAAAGTTATCGTTTATATATATATATATATATATATATATATTATATATATATTTGTGTAATTTCTTTACTGCGAATACACTGAAATAAATTTCCTTCATAATTTTAATAAACAGTGGACATTGACATAAGTTTTATTGGTCCAATGAATTATTCACTAATATTATGAAATGTATTAGACTTTTTTATAATCATTCAATATCCATGATTATTAATGTTATAAATTACGTGTATTAAAATTATGTAAAAAGTCATCGTTGTAATGAAATGTTTAATTGCACTAATGCAAGTATTCATTACATCCATAAATTTAATTAATAAATTAATAAATATAATTTGAAACACAAATTTATAATGCTGATGTATGACATTATCAATTATTAAACCACTACATTGTCTCAATGTAATTTTTTCGTTGTTACATGAAATGATTACTTGATGATCGCGTCCATTCAGCGTCTTTGAACTGGCACCGTCGTGGGTAAACCTTTTGATAACAGTTCGCATCGACTTTTATAAGTGAATTCAGAAGTGATTTAGTAATGCTTTACAATATTTGAAATAATTACATATTGTGTGTGTTTTATACGATTATTGGGTAAGTAAATTATACTGTTTTTTTGTTTTTGATGAGATCATTTTTAAATAATTTAAATTTTTTAGTATCTGATGATGATGTCGAAAACCTGTACAGATCTTAAAATTTGATAATCTTTTAGCAGAAGTATTTAATAGAATGTACATGGCAAGCATGCAAGCAATACCGAATTAATAACATTAAAAAGTTAGAATCGACCACAGCTATTTTACAAAAATGGCCGTTATAAGTCTTCATCAGATTTTCGTTTAGTTTGTGTAAGATGTAGGAACAAATAAGTAGTTATCTTACTTACACTCATTTTGTAGATTGACTTGGACTTTCCTGCAGTATTTAATAACCACTTTTTTTTTAAATTGGTCAGAAAATCGTGAAATGATTTTGTTTCTTAACAATCTAAACCATTTTAAAGAGAAACACGTACGAAGAATATTGGAAAGACTATAGTGCATCAGGAAAACTTCAGTGAACTTAAGTCTTACCTAGATTTAAAGTTTTTTTATACTGTTTTGTTATAATTTATAGATGATCGATATTTGATGTGAGCACTTCATGTATTTGTCCCTACATACAAATTAGTAGTCAAAATGACGCTGTCGGTAAAAATATAGGTAACTACCAAATTTAACATTAAAGATACATAGGAATCCTTCTTACATATAGGAAAATGTCTCTAAGACCTAAAAGACCATTTGGAATACCTTGAGGATCAAGGAGAACCTATACAACCGTTTATCTCAGCTGTAGGCGATGATAACGTTTCGTTTATTTTGAAGGTATTAGATTTAATATCTTCATTTTCCACAGGTTGTGGACATTTGTTTTAAAATTTTCTTTCCCGCAATTAAGATTTTCCAAAATTTGAAATTTATCGACACATGCTTTTATAAATTTAAATCGTTACATTCATTTTTAAAAGTGCCTATATTTAGTAAAACAATCTTAAATTGTAAAATTATATTTAGAATTTAGAAAAATGTTTTTATGTGACGTTCATTTAATAAACAACACTATGATCGAGTTCTTTTTTATCTGTCAATCCTTCTAAATTTTGTAACAGTGTCGTTTCTGATCATAAGAAGTGTAAGTTTAATATAATTAATTGAATCAATGTAAGGTGAACATGAATTCCATGTATTTCTTAATCAAGGCAGTACATAATGTTCATTAAAGTAATGTATGACGTACATTAGACTTAAGAAATATTTAATTAAACCAATAAATATCATTTATATAATGTACGGACAAAGTTAATTAAATCAATGTATATTGTACATTAATACTAAAATAACGTTTACTAACTCAACGTATGTTCAACATTACCACAGTGTATTAACGTTATCCACTTAATAAACTTTGAGATTAAACATTTATCAACTACTATCATTAATACAATGAACATTTAATTAATCAGTTAGTCTGTTATTAACTAAAAAATATATACATTCTAACAATAAAATTTTTCGTTGGTGCGATTTTAATGGACTTTTTATAAACTTTTTTATTGTATGTACGCCAATTTTTGGTTCAGTGCAACAAAGCTAGCGCCTCTTTATGTAATTGCGGGTATTTTTGTTCCGTAGACGTCAGTGTAGCCAAAAGAAAAATACAGGTTTCTCTACTCCGTTAACAAGGTGTGACATAATACAACCTACCCCAACTGGACTAGCATCAACACAAACAATAATAGGTTTATTAGGATCATACAACTCTAAAATTTGATTATCTAGCAATAACGATTTGCTCTCTTCAAATGCTTCGTTACATTCAATGTTCCATACGAATTCGTTATCGCGATGCAACAATTTATATAAAACATTTAACTCGGTTGCCAAATCTATTATAATAATTTAATAACCCTAGATACTGTTGCAACTGTTTAACATTTTTAGGTGCAGGCGCTTCCTTAATAGTCTTAACTTTATCCTGCATAGGACGAATGTAGTTATCACCTACAGTATGACCTAAATAATCAACCGTATTTTCAAAAAATTTACATTTTTTTAGATTAATTTTAATATTATAATCATCTAATCTTTTTAATACCATCCCCAATTTAACTTTACACCTTTCTTTATCAACATCTCCTATAATAATGTCATCAAGGTAACAAAAAACCATGGACATTCCTACCAAAACAGCATCCATAACTGCTTCAAATATTCTTGGGGCGCTCGCTACTCCAAAAGAAAGCCTATTATAACGGAAAAGACCTTTGTGAGTATTAATAGTGAATTTTCTGACAATCGTAATTGTTCATATGTTTCCGATAAATCTAACACGCAATAAATTTTACAATAAGACAAACTTGCAAAAAAGTTATCTGCCCTCGGTAATGCATAGTGTTGCGTTTCTATAAATTTAGTAATTGTGACTTTATCGTCAATGCAAATTCTAATGCTCCCATCTTTTTTTGGTACTATTACTATCGGACTAGCCCACCTACTAAAGGTAATTGGTTCAATAATGCCTAATTTTTGTAATCTCTCAAGTTCAAATTCAACTTTCTCTTTTAAACGAAAAGGAACTGTATACACTTTATGAAATATTGGTTGTACATTTGATTATAAGATTAACTGTGCCGAAAACTGCTTAATGCATTCCACAGATTTACTAGGTAAAACGTTTTCAAAATTAGAACTGATCCAATCAACGACCTCTGAGCGTTTAGTACAAGGTATGCTATTAATACTATCAATTATTTTTACCATAAATTGCTTACGCCAACTTAGGAATAAATAACTAATCCACGTTTTTCCCATTAATGAATTAATTGCTTTGGAACTTTTAACCACTACCAATTCCAACTTCCGCTCACCGGCATCTCTATTACGACTTTGCAATCCCACATTGACCAAAATCTTTCCTTCCACCTCTAAATTGTCACCTGTAAGAGTTAATAATGGCTTTACAACATAAGTTAAAGGTATTTTATTAAATAAACGCTTGTACTTATCAAAACTAATGAACGACACGCAGGCTCTTGTATCCACTTCAAACTTTAACGGAATGTCTTCAACAAAAACTTCTATTTCTAATGGGTCTTCTGTTGGTAAAGATAAAAACGCGTAGATTATCCATTTCTTCCGATAATGTTTTCACAACATACTTTTCACGTGGCGGTGTTGGACTTCTTGAGCTACAGCGACTTTCATAATTAAATTTTCTTCTAAATTTTGACGTACTTCTGAATCTGCTGTTATTTCCAGGAAATCTTGACTTTGACCTTGTTCTGCAAAATTTTGTAAAATGTCCCCATCGACCGCAATTGTAACATTTAACATTTTCATTCCTAAACGTAAAATAATTTTTCGTAAAAACTTTGTTAACGGTTGGGTTCGTATCTTCAGTTTTTTCTTTTACAGCTTCTTCCCAATCAAGAGCTAACTCACACGCACTTTCAAAAGTTAATTTTTTTTCTATTAATAATTGCACTCTTAATTCATCGTTTATAACACCAAAGACAAATCTATCCCGAAGAGCTTGTGGTAAAAAATCACCGTAATTGCAACTCGAAGCTTTTGATTTAAGTTCGATAATAAAATCGTCAATTGATTGTCCTTTCTTCTGGTTTTCTTTATGGAATTTATATCGTTACGGTATCACATTCAACGTTGGTTTAAAATAGTTCTTTAACACCGTAATTAAAACATCAAAGCTTTTACTTCTAGGATCAGCCGGAAAACACAATTTTGTCAATATTGAATATGTCTGTTGCCCGATAAGGGTCAATAAAAACGGTACTTGCTTTGTCTTACTTACGTTGTTTAATAGAAAAAACTAATGTAATCGTTCAGCGTGTTCTCCAAAATCGTCATCTGGTACCAAATTTTCTACGTGTCCTAACATTTTTATGTACACTTGCAATGCAACCTTCAACATTTTCTATACTTCTTATCTTTTAATGTCGTCTTTCAATATCCACTTTAAGTAACTATTCACCTCTTAATTATTTTTAATTCATAACTTAACTTCTATGACACTCTCACAGAATCCTCGTCGCCAATTTGTTATGGATTGCTTTTCTAATACTCTTTTCCTTTATACACCTTTATTAAATTCCTTAATCCCAAATCTAACATTGACCAAAACTGACTCACTTATTTTCCATTTTCCCTATTTAAATTCGACGCTTGCGCTTCTAATAATGTACGTAACAGCTTGAATATGATTTTGGAGCCAATTGCCACACTGTCGCATTAAAACTTTCGTTGCTATTCTGCATGTACCCGCCCAAGTAACGGGTTAGCAACTCATCCCGGCTAAGTTCTTCATAAGTTCCTTTGATGGCTTCAAAAACTTTCTGAGAAAACGGTAGCTTGTGATGGTAATCGTCCAAAGTATGTGCTTTCTGCGCCATTTTCCAGTCGCACCAAGTTTCTGAGCACTTTTTGTGTTGCGGATTTTTGTCGGTTGACAACATATGAAATAAGGTCGCCTAGATTTCATTTTTCATGTTTTCCAAAGAGTGCGGATTCCGCCGAATGGCCAAACCATATTAAATGGTAAGTCGATCAATTAATTTGGCTGTTAACTTGCCTTTCCTTCCGAGACTTTCTTTGATTTTTTCAAATTTCGTAGACGTGTACCCGTCCTCTTCTGTACATGATCAATGCACTCTTTTTTCGTCACTGCGAAATTTTATTACGGCTCAGCGTCAATCAAGCCATTAAAGTTTTACTGTCACCATCTCCGTTGTAATTTGAGTACTTGTGTTCGTGCAAGTCTTCGGAGCGTTTGAACATTTCAACGACCGCGTCAAACCTCCATTTTTCCTTCGTGGTTTTCTTGACATGTATCGGCATGTGTTTTGTACCATTTTCCAAATTCAGATGTTTCTAATTTCTTCTTCCAATGTTTGCAAATCTTACAGTACTTACATTTTACCTCAACATCGACGATTTTTCCAGTATACCAACCAATTAACGACGTGATTCCAAAAAACGAAGCTTTCTCCAAGAACCATCGCCGGAAACCGTTATTCCTTCACGTTGTCCGTTTTCTTCGCTCTTCTTTTTCTCTTCTTTTGCTGCACTTTCCATACTGGCTGTTCTCACTGTTGTTGTTGCGATCGAAATTATATTTACTAATTTATCGTAGTAAGACTGAAATATCGGATGAGGAAGTTCCATAAAAACACTAAAATTCACTATGCCATTTAGTCCTATTCCTAATAATTTCATAGCTAGGACGATTCTACAATTAATTTCGTATGCATTTTTTATAAATTTGCAGGTTGGAATTTCAACTTCCGAGCATTTAGGGCAAGTGATGACAATTTTAAAGCCCAGTCTTCTTTCTTGAAATGTAATATCGGAATTACATGTTTTGCACTTTACATATTGACAAATCGTTGAGAAAACGGGAAAAGAAATTATAATTCTAAAGACGGTATCATGCTTTACGTCGAAACCTTCATAGTTCGTTTTTACCTTCTCGGTAGAAGCACTGACTCCTTCACTACTGCCTTTAACCTCGTGTCTGTTCAACGGTCGTCTTTTTGAAAAGTTGCTCCGAAACCGCGTTGTATACGATTCTTTCGCACCTTTCTTGTCTACGTACGTTTTTTTAGCATTCATTTTTATTTCCAAACTCTCAAAAATTACGGAAAAACTGTTAAAAAACGCACAAAAACACGCGGGGTATTACTGATTTTACGCGGGAATCTGTCTTTTTGATATCTCAATAAAACAAATGTTAGACCGTTGATTATTTACATATTTTACGCGTAAAACAAATTTAAGTTAGTTGAAACAATTTAATTAATGCCGTCCTAAATGTTCAAACTGCCGTCCATCGTTTTCGATGCACTTAAGCATCCTTTCCCGCGTAGACCAAACTGCACTCTCTAGTTCAGCTACTAAAATAGTTTGCATACATTCCCTTATTCGTCCAATCATGTTATCACGTGTAGTGGGTCCGGTTGCAAAAACTATATCTTTTACTCGACCCCATAAATAAAAATCCAGGCATGTTAAATCCGGTGATTTAGCCGGCCATGGAAAAGGCTGCCCCGTCCTATCCATCTACCAGGGTAGTTGGCATCTAAAAGTTGACGAATATTCACTGCGAAGTGGGCTGGACAGCCATCGTCCTGGAACAGCATTCGTCTTCGAATTTCTAAGGGCACTTCCTCTAACAGAATCGGCAATTGCTCTGTTAAAAACTGTAGGTAATTGTGGCCATTTAGTTGGTTATTAAAAAACAATGGACCGATAATGTGCCTTTCTAGAATCCTTGCCCAACAATTTACAGACCAACGACCTTGGTGCTAAACTTCTTTCATCCAGTGCGGATTTGTTCTTGACCAATAATGAATATTATGGACATTTACACTACCATTACTATGAAAGGTGGCCTCATCTGTCCACAATATACGTGATAGAATTTGGGAATCGTCTGCCATCATACCCAAGAGCCAGTGGCAATGGTCTAGTCTTCGATCAAAATCTGCAGCAGTCAATGCCTGATGCAGGACTAAGTGATATGGATGTTACCTGAAAGATGTAAGATGATCACTACTGATTCAACAGTAGGATAAGTATTAAGTAAACCTTTGTAAGTTTACAGTAGAGTTTCAACATTGACGATTCGCTTACCTGTGCTCTTTGAGAATGTTTTGAACGGTAGATCGAGTTACTCCCAGATCCTGTGCAATACTTATAGTACTTAGGTGTAGATTAAACTGCACATAAGCTAAAACATTAATAATGTTCTCTTCGGTACGTCTCCTGTGTTGTCTACGGTATACGGGAACATGGACGCTTCCAGTTGTTTGTAACGATGGATAACTCGCAGAAAAACCTTTTTACTCGGGTGCCACCTATCGGGATATTGCTGCGCATATACCCTTTCAGCAACTGTAGCATTTCTCATGCATTCAAAATAGACACCTATCATGTCCAATAACTCTTCGTTGGTATAAAGCATTTTGTAACACTTAACAGCACAGCACTAAGACTATCTAATACTAATACTAACAACACTAACGTAACAGAAAAAACGACAAGAAAAACTAACAAACTAACAGTAACGTAACACAAACAACAACAACTAAACTCAAACTACACGAAAAACTCAAACAATCACATGCAATAACAAAATCGAGAACAAGCTTTGAAAAATAGCAATTAATGATATTGACATGAAATTCAATTGTTCCAATATTTTGTATTGTATTGTATAATATGTAATAGATGTTGCATAGTCAGCGGTCAAACATTTGTTTATTGATATCTTCGGTTTGAAAAAAGATAGGAAGTTGCGGTTTGCGCAGACTGTTTAGGAATTTTGTCCTCTATTTAACTGTGTAAAAAGATACATAGGGTGTTATTTAAAAATCTCACGATAATGCCCAATAATTGTTGTAATGTTAAACAGCGCCCTCTAGCTATCACGTCAAAATTTATTCAAACCATCTTTATACCGCAGATTGATAAGTAAAAAGAGCTCTTTTAAAAGATACCTAGTTTGTTCAATTCCGTTAACTTATACCGGAGTTATTTACATTTAAATAAAAACATGTTTGACGTTTCCCCACCACTACATTTTCTAAGACAGATTAAAATACCCTAAATAAAAAAAATCAGAAATTTTGCGGTATTTACTACGGCAATATTTAAAATATAATTTATATTTGCATATTTTTGGAGAAAGAGAGAATTTTATGATCGGGAATAACAGTTTCGCCCCCTAGCGGCCGTCTTACAAACTTGAAAATAATTTTCCGCCATTTCACGTAGTCGATTTACTTATTAAATATTTTTTTTCAATATTGTCAGATTTATAATTCCCGAGATATAGCCGGCGTACATTCTTAGTTGGCCACCCGGTACAAATGCACAAATATTAAGTATATAGAGTGATGATAATGTCAGGATCCTTAAGTTTAAGAATAATGGTCTGCAATGGTCATCAAATTTACCATTACTCATCGATCTGATTATTTGTTTTTGTAAGATAAACAGTCTTAAAGATTCCGACGAGTTACCCTAAAATATTATACCGTATGATAGATGAGATTCCACATACGCGTAATAAAATTGTTTAATTGATGGTATACTAAAGAAATTTTTCAGATTATTAATTGCATAGATTGCTGATTTCAATTTGGAAGCTACATAATCTATGTGTGACTCATAAGTGAAATTTTCGTGAATACTTAATCCTAAAAATTGTATACAATTTGTTTAAGGTATCGTTTTGTGATCGTGCCATAAGAGGACACTCTTATTTTGACAATTTCGGGTATTCCAAAATTTCATATAGTTTGTTTTTTTACTATTAATTAACAACTTATTCTTCACGCACCAGTTTGACATATTTTTTATTGCAGCGTTTGGGCGCTCTATGGCTGTAATCTCATCATTATGGGATATTAAAAAGGATGTATCGTCAGCAAATGGATAAAAAGAGAGAGATTTACAATTTAATAAAACCTCGCTCATATCAGTACAATAGATAATGAAAAGAAGCGCAGCAAGAGTTGAACCTTGTGGTGCTCCTCTGTTAATCCTTTTGAGTTTTGATTTACATTCATGAATTTGAACAAACTGTTGCCTGTTAGTTAGAAAAGATTTTATCCAATTTAGTGGAGTTTTTCTTATGCCTACAGATTTCATTTTATTGTACAAAATTTTGTGGTCTATTAGATCAAATGCTATCGTAGCATCAAAATATATACCAAGAGAGCATTTTTTATTATCAAGGAACTGTAAGATGTCATTTGTACAATCAAAAATAGCGGTTGTTGTATTTCTTCCATCACAAAATCCGTGTCGTTGAGATGACAGCAGGTTGTATTTCTCAAGATAAAATTTTAGTCTGTTGTGATAACATCTCAAATATTTTAGATAAAATAGATAGTACAGAAATAGGTCTGAAGTTTTCTATATTAGTAAGACTACCTTTTTTTTGCACTGGTATCACCTTAGATAATTTAAGCTTTTCTGGAAATACCCCAGTTACAAATGATTTATTAATTAATTTGAACAGTGGTTTACATAAGATGTCAAAATTATCTTTTATTAATTTGGGTGGAACCGCATCAAAACCACAAGATTTTTAATTTTAATGTTTCAAAGCTCTTATTCGGTCACTGGAGTCAAGAAGAATGAATTGAAACTACGTGTTTTCGTATCGTTATCTTCAACATGCGTTATAGCTTTTGCAATTCAATCGACGCTTTCTATAAAGTAATTATTGAACGAGGTAGATTTTAATTGCACATGGTTTCGTCACCACACTATACAGGATTATACTGATCTATAATGATCATACATAACACTTACACCACAATATAATTATGAAAATTTACTATAAAATGAATGAACGTCTAATGAATTCTTCAGTAGCATTTTATCCAAATATTTCTCCTTATTTTGATAATTGGCAAAATGTGTCGGATTCAATGAACATCCAATTAACACAAACTTTAATTTACGGTAGTGATAGTATGTGGAAAAAGTAAATCAACCGAACACGTATACCTTACACACTGTAACAAACAGAACATCTGTAGCATCATATTTGCTTGTTAGAAACCTTAAAAAAGTTGCTATACTTTTTTCAAGGTGATTAAAACAATTCTAAAAAGCAATTTTCAATCTCTGATTAAGGTTAACTTTCCTTTAATTTCCAAGGAGACAATTATGATAACAATTACCACCAAAATAGTAAACCCAAAATTAAAGTTGATTAATGACTGAAAAACTGGCCGTTAATGACTTTTATGAAGAATCACCCATTTTAGCTGTTCAGCCAGAACAGTTGGATATAGTCAACAGAAAATCCTCATGTTTTTGAAAAACTTTTACTTCATCCCAGAAGATTGAAATGTGGTTGACAATATCAACACTTTGGATCATTTGTCTAATTCTTTAAATAAAAATGTTAGTGTAAACACTTATAAAGAATTGATTTCGAATCATTTATTAATGAACTACATGGCGATGAGTTACATCAGAGTTATTGTAAACAAAAGTAGTTTCCAAGTCTGCGGTAGCTGAGCATTATTTCAACTATAATTGCAAGATTGATTTTGATAATTCAGCTTCAGAAGAACGTGTTATTATTGTGAAAACTCATTACAAAAATTGAGAATGTTACGCTGAAACCGCTTGCAAACTTCGCGGTTTTTGATACACGACTATGATAACGAAGTATTTGTAGTCTAAACTACATGGTATAGATCTGGGCAACATGTTGTTTAAGCAGGACAGCGTCAACTGCCACACCGCTCACGATCTCGTGATTACTACTATACCCTTAAATTAACTTTAAAGTCGAGTAACTTTTTTTAAACTTAATTTTCTGCTTTGATTTTTTTATATCTTCAAATTTGATTCCTGCTATTCAATTTGTCTAAATTTAATTAAAATCTGAGATACGAGTATTTAACCTGATATTTCGCCATTATCAGCCGACAATTTTGCCCTGGCGTCTGATATCAATAGACTAAAGTCAATCCTACGGAAAACACTAACTAGACCAATTTTGGAAGATTTTTCCAATTTTTTTTGCAAGTGCTCAGTGTAACATACTGAAAACTGTTAAATCTAAAACATGTTAAAGTGTAAACAAAACAGAATCCATTTAGACACATTATTTCATTTCGTCAATGGTTTTAGATAAACATGAGTAACTATATGAGCTTTGGTAAAAATTGAAAGGAGTCGGGGAAAATTTTGCCTATTTGACATGGAAATATCTTGAATGTTCTTCTAAGGCCAATAAAATATTTACAAGAAAATAACGTTGTAATTTTTATTTATTTTACTCAGTTGTACATTTATAAATCGGCAACGTTCAATATTCTTTAGGTTGTTTTAGACCATAAGCAAACATTCCAATTCGGTGAAAAATTCTTCTTGGTTTGATTATGGAATCGGCTAATGTAAACTATTCTTCGGGTTTTTATGTTAATACAGCTAGTGTTGAGATATTTTCACACACGGTATAAAACGGAGACAGAAGTTAAAATTCTTTCAATGCATTCAAATGTTATTTTGTTGACGTTAAGTTCATAAAAATATTTGATCCTTTTTTAAAAATTTAGAGTCATTTGCGTCTTAATTTTTGTCTATATATGGTATCTCCTTGTTGCTCCACTAAATGGACAATAATCAACACAAAAATAATACAGGGTGTGTCTCGACGATAGCATGTTAGACGAATAATGAGAACGAAAAAATCGATTCAGCTGAAAACTTGTAACTTTATACAAATTGACATGGCCTACTTGCTGAAAATATTTTCATGGCGGTGTCCGGTGTAACCGGAAGTGGATACCAACTTTGTTATTTTAAATACAATGCTACCATTTTTATTTTAGTTTTGGTTTTTGCATAAAATTTTACGTCTTCTACTACCAAGTTTGGCAAACCTATCTCTTACCATTATTAAGAAAAAAAAATTATTTCAGGCCTTAGCAACGAAAATTTGAATCTACTGAAAACTTAATATTTCATTAAACATAACAGGTAGATAAGTGAAACTTGTACTACGGTTAGACATGGTATTGGACTATGTTAGCAGTATTAGATATTTTCGAAATTTATTTCTAGGGAGGTCCGGGAGTAACAGTAGTTAAGAAAATTAAAATGGTCAAAGAGTCAACTTTTTAAACTAAAAGAGAATTTTTTTATATTCTTATTCGATGTAGAATTTAATTACCTATCCGTTGATATATCATTTTCGAAAACAGGAAGAAGTCACAGGATGCTCGAGCACTATAGGCCTCTAGCGGCTAATTAACGTTTCACAGACAACACGTTATGGGCAGGTGCGTTGTTCTGCTGCAAGATCCACGATTTGTCTTTCTGCTTTTGCAGTTTTGCCAAAACTTTCAAACAGTAAGTTTGGTTTACAGTTTGACTCTGTAACCCATTTAGCGATCACAATACCGTCGATGTCGAAAAAAAAAACGATTAACATGACTTTAAATTTTGACATCTTTGTTTTCTTCGTTCTTCGCGATGCAGGAGTTTTCCAGTAAATGTATTGCCGCTGAATTTAAACATCTTATTGTAATATCCATGTTTTATCGCAAGTGAATGATGTTTTCTATCAATTCAAGTTCTTTATCAAACTTCTCAAGAAAATAGGATCAGATCTGTTCACAGACGAACTTTTGGTGAGGGGTTATATTTTTGGGGTCCAACTTCGCACATACTTTCTTTATGTTCAAATCGTCGTATAAAATTTTTCTGACAGTTTCTTCATCGGCGTTTACCGTCCTCAATAATCATTCGGTGTTT
Organism: Abscondita cerata; assembly: GCA_030710515.1. NCBI lineage: Eukaryota > Metazoa > Arthropoda > Insecta > Coleoptera > Lampyridae > Abscondita > Abscondita cerata. The sequence goes on from JALBCR010001005.1 coordinate 69,420, forward strand.
CTTGGGTTTCAGAAGACCGTTTATACCATTCGAAAACACGCGCACAAAGAGATTCTCACCATAGGTCCCTTTCAGCAACTGATAGCACTCAGTCGGAGTTTTATTTAATTTAACGAGAAATTTCATATTGAATCGTGGCTAGCTTTTTTCGTCATACATTTCTATCGGCATGAGAAAAAAACTCCTCTACAGAAAAATACTACTACAGTGACCAAAACATGTTTTCAAATTAGACTAGTAGACACTCCCAGCTATCCATCGCTGCATTCGTTTTCCTTCTACCCGCGTACGCAGTCTCGTTACATCAAAAAACTTTTCTTGGAATCAATCTTCCATTTTCAATTAGTACACCCGGTAAACTGTAATATAAGACGTGATATTCTTAGAGACATGTTAATGAGTATTACGTATTTTATTAAGTCCCTGCTCGGCCGCCAATTTGTGTTGTAATTTTTTCTTCTTATTTATTTTTTACATTCAATTCAATACAGTAAGAGATAAAACAATTAGATTTTATTCTCAGATCTTGACTATACCGTACCACACTTAAGGCACGTCCCAAAAAACCAAGAATAATCAAAATCGGTAGACGTAGTATATTTTGAAAAAATGGAAGTTTAAAATATTCGTTTCGATGGTTATAGTTAAAAGTACCTAATTACGTATGAAAAAAAAGACTATGGTTAAGTCAGTTTTAAATGTACAAAATTGGAAGTATGTTTTTCAAAACCTACACACAAATATTGATATATTTGCAAATAAATCATACAGTAAATGTGTAGAGGATACGAATACTCAATTTAGTGTATTAATTATACCGCTTCGTCTTCTAATGTTTAAACACTCTGTAGATTCAAATCAGAACTAAGTATCGCTTTATAGGTTTATTGAGATATCAAGATGAATGTTAATTGACTAATTAAGTAGTTTCTCTAATAAGTTTAGACAAATTACCAGCCGACATAGGACTTCAGTATTAAAAAAAAATCAAGTCAGGTGATCGCTTTTAGATTCATGTAGCTTGTTAAAAATAATATACACTTCCTGAAGTAAAATTATAAATAAAATTTTCAACAAACAAAATTTAAAAACTAGTGTAATATACAGAGAGTCAACCCTCCAAATAGTTCTTCTAATTTTGACATAGAAAGTGAAATATTGTATAAATTAAGTAGGTGTCAAAACAATTTACCTATTTTAACTAGTAAAACTTTTCTTTCAATGAAACCTTAAGAAATTCTTGTACAACATATTTCAAGTGTGTTTTCTAAACATTTATTAAAATAGATGTGCATTCGTTCTAAAAGCATTATATATTTTTGTACAACTTTTTCAGTTGACCCCATAAATATAAAATATTCTAAATTGCTTTATAACGTAAATGTCTAAATATGTCTCTAAAGCTGTTTTCCAAAATTTATTTTGATATATCAAAAACTGAGATGCATTTTTATAATAAGTTATCACTTGATACCAACGCTACATTTAAGTAGAAATTAATAAGAAATAAAAAATATTTGATATAGTTGCATCCGTGTTCTTTAAACGTCAATAAACTTAGACTTTTACCTACTATTTTTTGGCGATAAAAATGCTCTTTTTTGTGCACAATCGGTTGCTATTGGAAGCAGTACTAAAAGTACTGTTACTGTTGCTCTGAGCATTTATAAAAGTAAGTTGCTAAACAACAATAATTTTCAAATCGAACAAAATGTACGTATATATTAAGTACACCGTATAATATATTTGTAGAAGCTTTTCTTTCTACTGTACTTAAACGACGTTTGAAGAAAAAAGTAGCATAATAAACAATATTACATATCGAACAAAAAATGATAAGTTTTAATTATTGTCATGAAAGCTTTGTGTCAATTTTATTAAAAAACCACCGTCGACAGATTTATATATATATATATATATATATATATATATATATATATATTAGCAACTTGCCGACAGGTATGTAAAGCAGTTACATAGTCGATTCATCAATAATTATAGCCAACCTAATAGTTGGCAAGTATAAAAATTTCGAATCGCCTGCAGTAAAGTAGCAAGAGGTTGTACAATAGCAAACAACACTGAGAATCCCGACAGCTGTTTCGTCCTTTGGGATATCGGGGTAGAGAACTCAGTGTAAGTTCACTATTGTACAAACGCGCTGTCGACTATATGCTACTGGAGGGATCACAATATTTAATGATAAGTTTTCGACATCTAGTGTCGAAACAGCTGTCGGGTGATTCTCAGTGTTTGTTTGCTATTGTACAACCTCTTGCGTACTTTATGCAGGCGATTCGAAATTTTATACGCCAACTATTAGGTTGGCTATAATTATTGATGAATCGACTATGTAACTGCTTTACATACCTGTCGGCAAAGTTGCTAACATTTTCGTACGTGAACGTTACGAGTCGAACTAGATGTCGAAAAACTTATCATTTAAATATATATATATATATATATGTCATACCTAAAACATGCCTAAGATGTTTTTGAAACCATAGTCGAAAGTAGATGCTTTATCTGTAAAGCATATTTGCCAAACCCTAATTATTATTCATAGTTTGATCGTCACCTACATATCCTTCTACACGTTGTTCTAAACTATTCTGGAATTTCATGTCGAAGTTTCTATTAAATATATTTATTAAAATGCATTATACTACAAAATTGTTGTCCAACAAGGAAAATTATACATAGACAAACTCCAATTCAATATAAAGTAGATATTCGGACCGCACTCGACTGGCGCTTTCCTTAGCAATATTCGCGATCCTCTTGAATATAACGTTTTCAATAATTTGAAATAGTATGTATAATAAACCTTAAAAAAGTTACGTGCATTATTTTCACTATGTGTGCTCATTGCACGGCACAATCTAGACGACGCGACACTGAAAAATAAATTTAAAACATATTATATGAAACACGCATTTGTTATGGTATTTATTTCGGTCGTAGAAAGCGATTGCAAAGCAAAATAAAATTTATCTCTTTTATACAATTGCGTACATTTTCAACCTGCTGATTCTCTAAAAACTTATCGACAATTTTGAATCCGATTTAATGCAATTTTTACAGTTTCTTGTTTTGAAAAAAATATATATATACGTTTAAATATAGATTTAAACTTTTACCTTTTGCATTTTCACAATAAAATTGTGTTCTTTCTTTAAACAAATTTACGGAAATTACATCGTTATATTAGCGATACCTGTTAAAAACTAATGGTTTTTTAATTTATTCACATGTAATAACAAAAAAACTTTCTTTTCAATAAATGTTCCTTTTTAACAAAATGTTTGTTGCTGGGTAACATGACGAAACAAATTGCCTCTAATAAAACGACAAGTTTAGCAGTTTGTTGAATCCTGTAACCTTTCAGCAACTAAGTTTAAGTTTCGAAATGGAAAATGTATCGGGAATAAAAAGAAAGATGAACTGTAATTCGGCAAGATAATTTAATAAATGTAACCAATTTAACAATGACAACGTTTCTAGGATACAAATTCCGTTTTTCCTTGGTTTTAGAGAATTATTTGCAGCACCAATCTTTCAAACGAAAACGGAATTCATTTCAAATAAAATAATAAAAAAAATTAACTCTCAAATACGCCGAAACATTTCACAGTTTCAAATATATTAACTTTTTTGCCTAAATTTCTTAACAATCAGAATATTTACGCCATTGAAACTGGCCATGGTTTGCGTAGGATCTATAGTTGTTCATCACCAAAAATATAAGCTGTGTGTAGGTAAATATATTTGAAGACATCGTCCATACATAACCGTTCATAGTAAAATCCTATGGCATTTCTTATGATAAAATTATGAAAAAGTATATCTGAACCCTAAACGTCTTACGAAATCTAAACCCAATTTAAATAAAACCTTTTTGGACGCTCATTGGAAATGGTATATATTTCTTTATTACGAATCATAAAGAAAAGTATCACATTTCTTAATAGTAATCATTACTTTATAGCAACAAAATAAACAATTTTAATAACGATTTATTGGGATAAATATTAAACGTACAATTACTAACGCCACAGAAAGTTATACTTGAAGATTGTTGTAATTGTAAATAATTAAATGATAGTAACGATTTTAATAAAACCTCCTGTCAAACTTCGCTTTCTTTTCTATTTGATGTTGACAATGAAGATTCGCCACATGTAGGTTCTAGAACAAAATCTGATTGTTTCTTTCGATCCTCGCATGCACTGTGTGATGATGATGGCTTACTAAAGTCTGTCCAGAAACGAAGCGAAGTAATAAATGAACATGTTTAACAGATCCCAATGGCGTACCGATGTATTGATACTTTTTCGAAAAGGGTTTAGTTTGTTCTTGCTATATTTTATTATACCTTAAATTTTCAAACTCTATACAATGGTTTCTAACAAACGATGTGTTTTATAATTACAATGATATGTTTAAAATTACTTTTAATAAAACACAATAAAACGCAATCGATATTTTTTTGTCAGCAAAACCCATGTACACGCCTATGATCTTTAGTTTAGACCTCAAGAACAGGTACGTCCCATTGTTAACGGATTAGGAGCTATTCATAAATAACTTACGTTGCAACACTATGGTATGGAAGCGGTATATCATAAAACTTGTTTTAAAATCTTTTATGTATTTGATAAAAATCGTGTACCGCTTGTACGTAAAATAAATGAACTATTTAAATTTATTACTTCGCTTCGTTTCTGGACAGACTTTAAAAATCATTTATAAAGTCGTCATTTTGTTGTTAATGCTTTCTTCTATGTAGCTTTCTGTGGTCGTGTTTGATCGCCATCCACCATGGGTTTTCAACCTTCTAATGTCCGCGCCGCCGTCAGCAAGAAAAGTAGTTGACGTTCGACGAAGACAGTGTTCAGTGTAACTCTCTGGGTTGGGTAGTTTCAAATATTGAGCAATTTTCATCAGCATCTTATAGAAACTGTGAATCCCTACTACCCCAGTCAATAGGGCAAGTATATAATTAGTAAATTTTTGACAAAATGATAGTAGATATCGCCTGCGCCATGTAATTGTAAATAGTATAAAGTACCTTAAATTCATGTTTTATACCAAAAATGAATTGTCATTATATAGTTAATTAATATTTATATGCAAAGAAACGTGTTTTTTTTCCATCTTTTTCCTGAGTGAAAAGTAATAAACCAATGTTAATGGTGTAAAAGGAAAGTTATAGAAGATAAAATACGAATAAAATGAGCACTAATTGGACTCAATCAGGTAATAACTTTCCAAGAAAAATCGGAAAAAGTGAAATATTTGGTTTTTCTTTTTCTTTTTAAATTAGTAGATCCGTCATTTTTTGAGGTGTAGCATAAATCTTTCAAGAAATAGGAGATAATGATACGTACTTAATGTGTGCACAAACCCTGCAATTGTTGGACAATTAGTTTATGCACAATTGCGCTTTAAATTTTTAAAGCAATATATTCAATCGAGGTTGAATGCTCGTGTGATCATCCAATTGTCAAAAATAAAAAAAAAAAAAAATAAAATATTAAATTTAATTTTTTTATAAAAAAAAAAAAAAAAAAAAAAAAAAAAAAAAAAAAAAAAAAAAAAAAAAAAAAAAAAAAAAAAGGAAAAAAGTGGGTTAAAGTTTTTTTAAAAAAAAAAAATTAAAATTAAAAAAAAAAAAAGGAAAATATTCTAATTTTTTTTTTTTTTTTTTTTGTATTTTTTAATAATTTTTTTTTTAAATTTTAATATTTTATTTATTTTTTTATAAAAATTTTATTTTTTTTTTTTTTTTTATTTTTTTTTTTTTTTTTTTTTTATTTTTATAAACTAATTGCCCGACAATTGCAGGGTTTTTCACACACTAAGTACGTATCATTACCTCCTACTTTTTAAAAAGATTTGTCTTACATCTCAAAAATGACGGATTTACAATTTTAAAAGAAAAACGCAAATATTTTCGTTTTTCCGATTTTTCTTGGTAAGTTATTACCTGATTGAGTCCAATTGGTGCTCATTTTATTTGTATTTTTATCTTCTACAACTTTCCTTTTACACCATTAACATTGATTGATTACTTTTCACTCAGGAAAAAAAGTTGTAAAAATACGCTTCTTTGCATATAAATGTTAATTAACTATATAATGACAATTCATTTTCGGTATAAAACATGAATACAAGGTACTTTATACTATTTACAATGGGTCTTTTTTTTTTTTTTTTTACATGTCGAATAATTTGGTATCTTCTACTATTATTTTTGTCAAAAATATATCTCTATAGAGACGGTATCTTCGATATCCTCCAGGGTCATTTTTTCCAAAGTGGAACTGAGAGTCAAAATTAAATTATAGAATACTTAAGTTTTCTCTGCATGAATGCCTTCATAATTATCTGCAGTTTCAGAATCATATCGAGTTTGTCCCTTTTTCCAGAAATTTTCTTGTTTTTACGTTTTTAGTGACATTGACACTTGTAACTGAGCATATAGTTCTAGCAGTGCTGTGTTGGCAACACTTTTTTCTCTTTCCCTCCATGAGAGAGTTATAGGTTATGTTCACAGACCAAAACAAAGTGATAAGGAAGTTGCTCCCACATCTCAGACTTTAAAAGTAAGTATTCACAATACATTACATACCTTGGAAGTTTCATAGATTTTGTCCTACCCGTTATATAAAAAATGGGTTTTTTTGGCATCACGGACTCAATTTTGCTTATTTTTTGTTCATTTTTGTTTTTCATTTCATTCCAGGGGTGCTTCAAACTTACATGTTCCTTTCAAATTTTTAACTCTGTTTATTGTTGAGAATATGTGTAACGGGTGGGACATGTAACGGGTAGAACAAATTAAGTTCATCGCATTTATGCCCAGAAAAAGATACTTTAATATGTCATCTTAACTGAGAATGTTAAAACATGCATGTAATACAAAGGAAAGTCACTTAAAATGAAATACTTTGCTAGAAATACTACCTATTGTTGAATTGTTATTAGTTTGATAGCTGTTTGTTCCCTTTATCAATTTTATCGACTTGTGCACTTCACTAATTATGGTATTTTGCACGTTTGTTAATCATGCCGCCTTATGCGAATAGAATGCAAAAACATAGACAGAAGTTAAAAGAGAATTCAACACAATATGATAAATATTTAAAAAGAGAACAGAAACGGCGACAAAAGAAGAAAATGCAAATAAAAGCATGCAAAAGGAACAGCACGAAAGAGACATCAACGTCAAAAGAAAAAAGAGGTTGCTGCAGCTATTGCTGCAAGTCCAGGTATGGGATCTTACTCTTCTAGTCGGACATTAGGAAAAGCTGTAAAAAAATTGAGACGTATTGCCTGCTAGCCCACGGAAGAAAGTGGCTGTTGTGCGGAAATTAGTTTACAATGAAAAATCATTTCCAAAGGAAACTAGACAGGTGTTATTTAAGGAGCCACCAAAAAAAAAACCTGCGACAACGACTCCTGAAGAGGTAAGAATTCAAGCGATAAAATTTTACTTGTCGGAGAAACATTCTTATCAAGCACCAGGGAAAAAAGGTTCATTCTTTTGGAAAAATCCTGCCACTAGGAAGCGACAGCGAATCGCGAAGAAGTTATGAAAGTTGGTGAGCTGCATCAACTGTTCTGTCAAACTTATCCTGAATACAAATTAAGTTTTACAGAATTTTATCATCTAAAACCTGCACAAGTTTTTCTGAGAAACAAGACTCCTCATAACGTGTGCATGTAAATACCATGAAAACTTTCGATATCTAATTAATTGCATTTCTGATGAAATTGTTAATTTTCCCTCCAAGATTCATGAAGTAATGGACAAAATTTGTTGCAATGAAACTTGTATATTGTGATCAATGCCGCTCTGTTGGGTCTTTAATTTCAGAGGAAATTTCAGGCACGAAAATTGTTAAATATCGTCAATGGACTCAGAGCTAGAATGAGAAACGGCTAACTTTAATTGATGTTGAACACACACTTCCCAAAGCTGTTAACGCGTTGCAAGAGAAGTTAGGTCAGTTCAAACTACATTACGATATTAATGATGTTCAGTCTGAGCACTTCACAAAAGTTAGAGAGAATATAGAACATATTAATGCAATCATGCAAATTGACTTTGCGGAAACATTCTCTATCAAGTACCAAGATAAGGCGCAATGCGCCTTCTTTAACCAAAAGCATGTGATGAAATTTCAGCCATACTTTAGGTAAAATCAATGCATTTTTTTGAAGCAAAAGATTAGTGCACCTTGAAGACAAAACATTGCTACAAGTCAGAGAAATGTTTTGAGAATTGAAATCTTAAAGAATTCGACTTCTCAAAGAAAGAAATTGAGAGTAGAAGATGTATTTACTGACTACGAGGAAGAAAACAGTTCCAACAAAGTGTTACCAGGTCCATCAAGCAAGGTTGAAAAATCAGCTAGGAGGTCAGGAAAAATTGACTATAGTGAATTAAAATCAAGAACTTTTGTACTCGTTAAAATTACCTCAGAAAACGGGAAGAATTTGAATGTCTATAGGTATGCTGAAATTATCCAACAAATTGACGATTTCATGTATCGGAAGAAGTATGTTTCATTCAATTTGATGATATTTCTGGTGTATTGTGTGAGCCTAAACTCATTGTAAAGAGTGATTATTGTCAATTCTGTTCCGATGTAAAAGTTTTTGAAAAACTGTACTTTTACCCAAAAATGTTTTCTTACGCCTACTAAAATGCAAGTAATTTTATGTCTATGAGTTAGTGTTATATTCTCGTTTTCTTTTTTTTTTATTAAGAATGTTTTGTTATTAAACTTTTTTCTATTTTTTCCTTTTTTAACTTGGTGTTCAAATAATTGTTCAACTTTACATTCTAGTTTGATTTATTAATAGTACAAGAGAAGTTTTCGCTTTAGAACAATTCATTATAAGCATTTACTCATTTCATGGGGAATTTTTTAAGCTTTTTAGTCTTGAGACGCGTCCCACCCGTTACAAAGTGCTCTCCCACCCGTTACGTTAACGTTCTCATTTTTTCTGATATAAAAAAAAACGAAATTAACAGTTTGAACATCCAAAGTCGACAGTTATACCTTCAACTTAAACATATATTTTTTCCGGAATTTTATGTCTTCAGGAAACACAGTTTTAACCTTTTCCTCCGGAAGAAAAAACCAGTGAGTAAAAACTGTTCCATCCTTTACACCCCTTTTTTGGTGAATAACTCTGTTACAATTTATTGGTGAAAAATCATCTTATAGCAAAAGTAATCTTCAGACAGAGATCTTTTTAGTCATGATCTTGTTTTCCTTAATTTTATAGTCAAATATCTAGAAATTTGACTTCAAAGTTGTCTGACTGTCCCACCCGTTACAAAAAATGACCCTCCACATTTAACTTTCTTAACTCCTCACTGCGACATGCACCATATAGACCGATAATTAACGCCACTTTAATCAGCAAAAAGATATCGTTAGGTGCTTCTGTCAAAAATCTTGGCACATCATTCTGCGATAGAATTTTTGATTTTTTTGCTTCATTTCCTTCACATTGGCGTTTAAAATTTAAATGCAACTTTCCAAAATTCGATATATCGACGTTTTTCTTCACTGTCCACGTACTTTTCAACATGGAGTATGTTGACCACAGCGTGGAAGATTTTAGCCTTTCAGCCTGCAATCAATTATAAATGTAAAACTTGAAAACTCATCTAAGAAAACTAACCTTTTTTATGAAAAAAAGCAACCATAACTTTTTCGTCTATATCCTTTACATTTTTCGAAGTCCTCTAGGAATTGAAAATATTGTAGGCCTTCTCATATTTATCTCGTGATTTCAAGGGTAATAAACTGCCGACAGCTTCAAGCCCTAATGCTAATATTTCAGTATTTATATCCATTTTCGCAAAACTTTACCCCTTCATGGACTCACACAAATTTTTTGCTTGTTAGTTTTGTTTTATGTAGTTGCTACAGAAATGGAGACGGCAATTTGATTCTCGCGTCAGTTATGCATTATACGTGCGTATGTTATCCAGGTTTAAGTGTCCGAAAAAATTTCATATGTTACTCGTATACCTACAGAAAAGTAGTTTTTCTTTACTTATAACACAAATCATTTTGTAATTTTTAAGCAGTTGTTTCTTTTCTTTTCAAATATAAAAAAATTAAGTTCAAACCTGTTTTAAATTCTGAGCAATTTAATAAAACCTCAAATCCCGTGCATGTCAAATTTTGTTTCGAGTACTGTAACTGAACTTTTTATAATGTCTTTATGTTCAGCTTAATGTGTTTAAGCAGTTTTTTCCTTTTACAGTAATACAACAATTGTTTTGAAAACTCCAGTAATTTTTGTAACATTTATTTATTTAATATAAAGAAATCATGCACGTTTCAATTTTACACCCAACTTCAAAGGCTGGGGCTTTCTTTACGAATGTTATTCATAATTAATACTCAGATTTTTTAGTTTTTCAGATATTTAAGAAAACTTTAAGGCAGTTATTTTTAAAATTTACTATGGTTCGACGTTTGTTTATAATTTCTCTAAATTTTGACAAACAAATTTTAAAATTTTTTTGGTTTTTATAGTGAAAAAAAAAGGTTTTATTTAAATTGTGTTTAGCTTCGGTAAGTATGTTCAGATATACTTTTTCATAATTTTATCATAAGAAATGCCATATGATAGACGGTTATGTATAAACGATGTATGCCTTCAAATATATTTAGTTATATACCGCTTATATTTTTGGTGATCACAACTATAGCTCGGACGCAAACCATGGTTAGCTAACCATGACCAGTTTCACCCGCGTAAATATTTACATTATTCTATAAGCTAATTTTATGTACAATAATAAGGTCATACGGGGAAGGCATTCAGGGAGACCGCCCTTAGTTTAATTTCTTAAGTCTATTGGCCACTTTCTTTTTAATCTTCTGTTTTGAGGTTCTAGCAAAGACAGCGTTACATTTGAATGACTTGCGAGGGTGTCGTGATGCTTCACATACCAGGGAGCATTAGCGAGCATTATAAGTGTTTTAGACTGGAATCGTTTTATTATATTTAAAGTTGAGTTACTGCCGCATCCCCATAGTTCGCAGCCATATAACCAGATTGACCGAATGATACTCTTGTAAATTAGTAGTTTATTATCTAGTGTAAGGGATGAATTTTTGCCAACAAGCTAATATAACTTGTTACAAGCTGGGTCCATTTCTTTACGTTTTTTACTGACATGTATTTTCTACGTTAAACGTCGATATAAATGTAATCCTAAGTACATATTTCACTTTATCTGTCTGCGGAATAAGTATGTTGTTTGGCATGACGGGTGAACAAGTTGAACGTTTGGTTGTAAATGTAACATGCACCGAATTGGTTTCATTTCATTTTACTTTCTATTTATCCAGCCACGTTTCTAGTAGGTTAAAATGTTCTTGTAATAATTGTGATGCTATAATTTAAATTCTTGTTGCATGAAAGTATTGCAGTATCGTTGGCAAAAGTTCCTAGGTTAGGTTGTGCTGTGCTTGATAAATTCTAGGTGTATAGAAGATATAGTATCGGCCCGACAACGCTACCTTGGGGACACCTGCTTTTATTTCTTTAATCTGAGATGTTTCACTGCTTACTTGAGTTTGAAAGTAGTGGTTTGTTAGATACGACTGTAGAAGTAAATAATAACTGTGCCACACTTTATTGAATGCGTAACTCACATATTGATTAATCAATGACGTTGCTGCGTTGTTGAATGTCTAGTGCGAAAGCCGAATTGTTGATTAGGTATCCAGTTTTTCTATAGTTCACTTTCATTTATACGTTTTAGTATTAATTTTTCCAGCAGTTTAGAAATTATCGGGAGCAGGCTAATGGGACTTTAAGATTTAATTTGGTCTGGTAGGTTTACCTGATTTTGGAATTAGTATAATTTATGCAAACTTTAACGATAATGGCCAGTATGCAAGTCGTAATATTCCATTAAACCGGATTTCTAAAATGGATGGTCTTTCTCTGATAAGTGTTTAAATACAGTTCCTATTACAAGGTCATAGTCTCTGGTCACTTTTTACTGTTTAATACCTTACATGAGTTTCAATTCCCTGTAGTTTGAAACTGCTTATTGGGAGCGACATTTGTAAGGGTGTTTTCAATTTCTTCATTAGGTCCATTAAAGTTAGGTTGAAAAGTGGTTTGTAGGTGTTACGCAAATGCTTCAGCTTTTTCTTTGTCGGATTTTTCCAAGTTCCCAGTTCTTCTCGTATGAGAGATATGTGTTTCTTGGGTCGTTTAATTGCCTTAGTTGCTCTCCAAATTGTGTGGTCATGTACAGATAGTATGTTGGTTGAAATGTTTTATTGGGAATTTCTTGTAGTCTACGTCTTAATTTGTTATTTACTTGATTGAATCTGGTTTTGTCAGCAAAATTACGGCTACGCTGCCATATTGATCTTGCTCTTCTTTTCTCTATAACTAGGTCTAAAACTCTATAAGGACGATCCCTTTTCATCTGATATGTATGATGTACAACATTATTGGTTTGGAAATGCTTAATAAGTTTGCGATATGTATCAGGAGTTCTTGCATTAATTTTAACTACATTATTGTTTAGACTTCTTGTGGTGTACCGCTCTGCTTTAGCTATTAAGTTTAAACTTTCGATCATTTCGTATAGTATAGACCGCCATGGATAAAAATTGGTGGTGGCTTGTGTTCTTTATTAATTGTTTGACTTGTTACATCTTCTTCAACTAATGCTGAAAATCTGTTTCCATCTATAATTGATGGTTCTTTTGAGTGTTACATGTTTGCATTATTTGTAACACGATGTCAACTAATTGCTGTGTTAATTTCCGTTCTACATCAGAGCCGTAATTTTGTGGTTGACCGGATGTTTGCAAAGTAGGATGATACTGTGACTGTGTTTGTTAATAAAGACAATGTGTACTGGTTAAGAAGGGTAATTGTGAAGGATTTACATTCACTTGTTGCTGGCCGTTAATGCCGTTGCGGGCCGGCAGCATTTTTATTAATGTACGTTGTAGTATTTTAAGGTTGTTTAATTGATTAATAATAATAGTCACTTGCAGTTTGTTTCTTCAAAGTGAAAAGTTGTAATAATAAATTGACCGACACTATCACTTGGCACTTGATGTCTTGCAGACCGTTCGCAACGTCTTTATTCAATGGCGACTCAAACTAAATAAGAAATTTAACTAAATAAACGTTAACATTTTTCTACTCATATATTTAACTTATTTTACCTTTAATACTCTTCTCTTTCCTTTTTTCAGCCATTTTCTTCTTTCTACCACTTTTTTCATTTATACTGTCCCTTTCCCATTCTCCCCAGTAATGTCCCCCCTTCCTCTATCTCCCCACTCTTAAATCACCACACCCCTCTACAAATGTTCTATGCTTTCCCAGTCTTACACACATATTCTGCACATTCTCTCTTCATCTGTCCTGCAATACTTATTTACATTTTTTCATGTCCTAATCTAAACCTATTTTCTTCTGGTTATTAGGTTACCTTTGTCTCTTATTATCATTTCTTTTTCCATCTTTCTTCATTCACTTCTCAGTCTTTTTATTTCTTTTCTTGCGTATCCTCCTCTCTGATAATATGCTTTTCTATCTTCTTCACTGTATTTCACTTTTGCCCCTCCATCTCTTTCAAACATTCTGTACAGCATTTCATTTTTTTTTTGTTTTCCATCCAATACTCTTATTCTGTTTCAATTCTTATCATTCAAGTTTCAACTCATCCTCTATTAGGTATCCCGGAGTTTCTTACCGAATCCTAAAGTTCACCTCCAGTATTTTTGCTGCATCCTCTCCAATTCCTCCCATTCCTTCCACCCTCATATCTCCGCCCCGTACATTATCACAGTTTTCACAAAGCTCTCAAACAGCCACTTTCTCTTAGCAATGTCTTTTCCAAATATTCTTTCTCCAAATCTCCATACTTGTCTTAATATTTTCCGGTTTTCTTTGATTTGTAGTTTCTTTATTTGATCTTATCTTTTTATCGTATCTAATGATGTACCCCCAGATACCTAAATTTAAATACGTTCTCTATTTCTTCTTCTCCCTGCCACCATTTCGTTTCTTTCCCTTTTCAATTTTTCTTCTTGAATTCTACAATTTTCGTTTTTCCTACATTTGCATCTAGTATTTTCCTTTTCAAATACTTTTTTGCAACTCATCTCTTCTTCCTTCTTTCCAAAAATTACGATATCGTCCGCATATGCCAACATTACTACCTTTTTCTTTCCCATCCTTATTAATATTAAATCTATACATAATCTTGATTTGAATTAATAGCACTAAAGTTTAAATTATCCCTAACAATAATTAGAGTACCACCTCGTAAATTATTTTTCTTACAATAACAATTAGCTAATTTGTACTTGTGAATGATGATACTTTCAAATTCAGATTTATTTTAATCAATGTTCGGTAACACATATAACATCAATTGGCTGAATACTGTCTTAAAAATATTTTTAAATCTAGTGACTTATTTTGCAAGTAAGTAAACACGAACTTAATATTATAGTATGTATATGGCAGAATTCGAAATAGTTTTTGCATACTTTTAAATGCATCTTATCAATGCATTTCATATTGGATTGAATCAACTAGAATGTGGTCCATTTTGAAAATAAAAAGTAAAATTTCCATTACGTGGTCATCAAGTCTCCGCTTTTATATATGTATGATTGAACTGTGGATGCAATAAAATACGCGACCGCACATTTTATGTACGAGTCCATGACTCCGGTAATATATTTTATATATAACGTAGAACTGAAGTCTGGTTGTCACAAATGCTTGTGTATCAAATTCAACAATAAATTTAAGTTATGATAAATATATTCATATTAATTACATCATACAAAAAAATATTCAAATTAAGATTAAGATTACTCAATTTTATAAAAATGTTAACCCTCAAGCTTGTGAGACACCACACATATTTTGTAATAAGCATCAATTAGTTTTATAATAAAAGTTTTTCAATTATGTGGGTTAATAAATTTATAATTCAACCCAAATGAGTTGTACAATGTTTTAGCAATATATACAACTGATGATAAAACCGTCGAAAACAAAAACCGATTAATCGTTTTAGAAAAAATCGATTAATCGTTACTTATGGAAATTAGTATATTAAAATCGGTTTTAAAATCGGTTATTTAAAATCGGTTTATAAAACTGTTTTTATAATTGATTTTAAAATCGGTTTTCAAAATCGATTTGTAAAATCATTTTATAATTGTTTTTTAAATTTGGTTCTTAAAATCGATTTTTGCATTTTTAAAATTGATTTTTAAACCGATTTTTAAAACGGTTTTTTAAAATCGATTTTCAAAACCGTTTCTGAAAATTAATTTTTAAACATTTGTTTCGAAAGAATTTATATATCATAGTTTATCAAAATCTCCATGAACTTTTTATAAACAAGCTTAATAAAATATCGTTTTTTTATGAAAATATGTTGCACTTGCGGTACTGGAAGTAACCATTAACTTTCTTATTTTAAATAAAACCTCAATTTTTTATTTTGTTATATTTAATCCAATTTTCTTAAAATCTTTAAAATAATTTAACTTCTACCCTCGAGCAACAGACCTCTTAAAAATTAATATAATATTTTGTAGTGGTTGTCCCAGTAATGTTAATATTGCGAATAATAATAGAGGTACTATTTTTAACAAAATAAATTTAAAATATTCCAGGTTGTACGTATACGTATTTTATAAAACAATAAATATTTTTGTAAAAACGCGGTTTATAAGTTTTTATCGTTATTTATCTTACTTTGTAAAAAGGCTTCCTTTTACATTTTTTTACGTTTACCAAAACCGACCATATACCCATACTATGACAGTTTTATTTCCTCAAATAATGCCCCAGGAGTCAGAATTACTCGAATCAGGCCTCTGCGCTAAGGTATCAAGAGTTCGATCGTTTGTTTACTTAAAATGACATTTTAGACATTGACCTTAAGTCACTTTTTTTGGCCAGCGGGTTTTTTTCCTCCAGTTTTTTGCGTGTATTTTTTCTGGTAGATTTTTATTTCCCATTTTTTCAGAATTTTTTAAAAAATCAATTAATATTAGTAACAGCATTTAAATTTGCCATTACAATTGATAAAAACCACTATTTTAAGAACCGATTTAAAGAATCGACTCAAAAACTTCATTTATAAAGTCAACTTTAAAATCCAATTCATAAAATTGACCGATTTTAAAAATTAACTTGAAAAACGATTTAAAAATCAACTTTCAAAACTAATTTTAAAAGTCGACTTCAAAACCGATTTTAAAAATTTATTTCGAAAGTCGACTTCCTAAATTGATTAACCGATTAATCGGTTTTCGATTTTTCTGAAAACCGCGATTAATTCAAAATCAATTAACTGGTTAATCGATTTTTGTTGCAATTCCTTAAATAAATTTAAAATTTTTTTCTCAATTATTTACGCTGTTCGAGATTTAATCATTGAGAAAGGAAGTCGGTCGCTAGAAACCGAGATGTTCAGAAAGAGGAGAAAAAGCGCTTTTTTGGAAGTTAAAGGAAGAACAACGAAGCGCGTGCTTTGTAATAATTATTTTTTTATATTTTAATAAGAAAGCGCGATGAAAGAGTAAGTTTATTTTTTTGTCATAAAATAGATGGTTGCATAAAATCTGAATGGTAAAAAGGAAACAATAATGAAACACATAAATACAAATTAGGAAACGGTTGGTTATCAACAGTGGAAACGGCGTTGGCAGAAGTGTATCTTGTCTCAGGGAGAGTACTTTGAAGGAGACCATATTCTGATTCCTGAATAATTGTAAAATTAAGTTATTATTCAACTTTTATACGTATTTTCGACAAACCTCGTATATCAAGAGAAGATGTTTTTAATAGCAATAAACCCACATCTTACAACAACAGAATTGTACTGAAGCCAGTTTTTTGAGTGAAATAGAATTTAATTATGTACCAAAATATTGAGTTGTTTTCGTTTCCATTTTGAAATTGAAAAATTTTGTTTTTTAAAAAATTGTTAGTTGAAATTAGTTTATCACCAAATGATTTGGCCTAAATTTACGTTACAATGTGAGTGAGAGATTGATCAATAGCAATGCGCTGGTCATTTCATATGGAAGCGGCGACTTATATATGTAAGTAGTCTATAAGTAATGCTTAGGATTTCTAAAGCAATGCGGTGCGACACTGTTTTGTTGAATTTTATCTTTGTCTAATAATGAGTGCAGTAATTCTATCATCAATAATTTCTCGTGGTTAACAAAATATTTTTTAAAATTTTAATTTCTTATAATTTTCTCGGAAGTATTTGGGAAAACTGGAGAAGTTGCATCCGATTTCTCGATGTTTGGAGAGGGAGCAGCCAAGCTATGGACCTTACTGTAGTTAAACAAAAAAAATTATTGCAAGACAAAGATAATAATATTGACAAGTAAAAGGTAACACATTTTAAAATGATAAGTGTACTCTAATAGAGTTCTTCTAGGTGGATCCCACCTCCACAAAAACAACTCAGTTGGTTGTAATTGCCGACGTTTTGCCCACCATTGTATCGCCTTTATTAAGGCTGGAATTTATTAAATAAAAACAACACGATAAGAAATTGACACATACGATAATATTGAAGAACGGTTTACATTTACTTAATTTAGAAGAATGTAGTAAGCAGTGATATTATCAGTGATGCTATAAAATTATAAAAGTCAAAATGTTAAAATTATTTAAAATTAATAAATTAAAAACGATAAAACTAAAATGTATTTTTTTAATTAAAAATGTCACAGCGTCTAAGAGAAAACGTGTAGCTGGGAGAAAAGAGTACAACGTAAAATGGATGATCATGATCTTAAGGGGCCCTTCGAATTCTGTGCTCGAATGACACTCTTGCTCCGATTAATGAGGATACGTTTTCAAAACTAAATGTCTTACATCCTGGGCCATCCCGACCCTCTTGATTTACCAGAACCTCCGAATGAGACAACGCCACATTTGGAAGTAGACGAGAGAGTAGTTTCCAAAGCTATCTCATCTTTTCCTCCGGGATCTGCATCAGGAATTGATGGTCTTTCGTCTCAACACTTGAAGGATTTAACAGCAAAATCCGCAGGCGAACAAGGGAAGCGTCTTCTGAAGCTAATCACAAAGTTGGTAATTGATGCTAAAAGGGAAGTGAATCTGGAAATCCAAAAATATGTATTTGGTGCCAACCTTTGTGCCTTAAATAAGAAAGGAGGTGGATTACGCCCTATTGCAGTGGGTTGCACAATACGAAGATTAAGTGCAAAAATTGCTTGCTTAGAGAGCCAGGACGACTGTCTCCACTTACTTCCAACCCCATCAGCTCGGGTTTGCTACAAAACAAGGATGCGAGGTCATTGTTCATGCGACTCGAACGTTCATTGATAACCACATTAATTCAAAATCGACTATAAGAATGCCTTCAACTCCGTCGAAAGAGATTCCATCCTACAGGAAGTAAAAAGCCACGTTCACAAATATACCCATTTATGTGGCAAAGTTACTTTTTTAACACGGTTACAAAATACGTCAAACTGGCATATGGCTTCTTCCAGCTTGAGCAAGAGTCAATGAAAACAAAACACGATTTTCCAACTTTTCACATTACAAGAATCGTAACCGTTTTTTGACGAGAAATCATTCGTATATATCTAGAGGTGGATTGTCCAAAAACTGCACCGAAACACAAGTAGCACCGCTAGTGTCGCCGATTTCACTACATAAACACTTATACAAATTTACACAATCGACTAAAAATTCTAATAAAAACAAATTTTCCGTTACAATTTTATCCATGGTATATTTTCATTAAGCACAAAATGATTTCAAATAGATTTTGTAAATGATTTTTGGCACCGTCGCTGCTTTTCTTGGGGACAAAACAATAGAATCTCAAGTGGGAAGTCAACAAGGCGACCCTGCAGGACCATTAGCCTTTAGTTTGGCAATCCATCCAATTATCCTTTCTCTACAATCGGAATTTCGACTTTTTATCTTGATGATGGGACAATAGGAGGGAATCCTGTTACAGTTTTGAAAGATGTAGAAAAGCTGGTTCAGGAGTCTAGTAAGATTGGTTTGACTGTCAACCCTTCCAAATGTGAATTGTTTTTACATCAGGGAGTATTGACCATGAAATCAGAGCAAATTCCAGGAACTTCTACACGGTATCCGCACAGTGACACCTCAAGATCTAGAGTTGTTGGGAGCACCCTCTGCGATGAAGGAGTTTCGACGCATTATTAGAACGCCTCGAAACAATGAAGGCAATGTTTGGTCGTTTGAAGAAACTTTCCGCCCACGTCGCATTCTTTCTTTTTAAAAATTGTCTTGGGATTCCAAAGCTACTATATACATTACGTACCACTCCTTCATGGATGCATCCAAAAATTTTAGAAGAAATAGATGCCGCAATGAAAGCTTGTATGGAAAACATACTTAACATTTCACTGGACGATAAACAGTGGAAACAAGCTAGTTTACCTTTACGACACGGAGGATTGGGAATTAGAAAATGTACCGATCTTAGCCTACCAGCGTTCCTAGCGTCTTGTTCTGGTGTAAAGTCAGTCGTCTCCAACATACTAAATACTACCGTTGACGATCTGTCCATTCACAAAAACAATGAAGCACTGGATTTATGGAAAGCTAAACATGAAATGGTTCCTCCAATCCCTGAAGCACAGATAAATTGGGATTCGATTGTAATAAAAAGCAGTTGAAGAGGATCTAACATTTGAGACGGACACGGACAAGGCGAGATTAGCTTCTTTGCAGTGTAAAGAAGCCAATGCTTGGCTTGATGCTTTCCCTTCCAGAAACATTGGAATGCTAATGGACAACAATCAACTACGCATTAGTGTCGGACTACGTCTTGGATGTGACATTTGCCGCTCATATACTTGTTTATGTTCCGAAACTGTAGATAGCAAAGGATTGCATCCCTTGAGTTGCACCAAAAGTAGTGGACGATTTTTCAGGCATTCGGAAATAAATCAAATCATCAAACGAGCACTATCATCATTAGAAATCCCTTCTATACTGGAACCGACTGGAATATCCAGAAATGATGGAAAACGTCCTGATGGAGCCACACTCGTACCTTGGGCCAGAGGTCAATGCTTGGTATGGGACGTTACTTGCGTCGACACATTTGCTCCCTCTTATTTGCCCAAAACTTGCTTAGAAGCCGGCGCTGCAGCTGAAATCGCGTGCAAACGCAAACATTCAAAATATTCTAAAATAAAGGATGATGGCAACATTTTCAAAGCTTTTGCAGTGGAGACAATGGGAGCTTGGAGTGAAGAAGCGAGGGAGTGGATGGACATTATTGGAAAGAACCTCAATTTTATCTTTGGCGATCCGTGTTCTAAATACTACCTAACACAACGCATTAGCATGGCCATTCAACGTGGGAACGTGGCGTCAATCCTCGGATCTCTCCCCACCACCGTCCTCATGGAGGAGATATTTTATTTATAATACTTTAATTTAATTTAATTGTTTTTATTTTACCATTATTATTTTAAGTTTATATAAACCATATCTTTTTGTAATTATCTAAAGGGTCGCCTTGTTGAAATTGTTATTGTTGATTTTGATTTATGTAAAAATTTTTTAATTTAGTTATATAAATTTCGCAATTACCACGAAGTAATTAACGCATGGTTTGATTTACTTGTATTGTATAAATATTTTTAAATCTTCTTAGATTGATAATAACACTTAAAAGAGTAGGTTTCATTAAATAAACAGCATTTTAAAATTTTTTTAACATTATAAATTATTAAGATACATATATTGTGTCTGAAGTTGTCATTGCAGAAAATGTATGATACTTGGCGGTAAAGACTGTGAGATTCTTCTACCATGACTTTATTTGAAGGGTTGAGGAAATGTATTAAACGTACCCCCATTAATTCTGATGAGCTAAGCTTAAAAAATTTTTAGTGCATACTGTGAAATTACCGTATGAAATATATGAATTTTATATAAAAAGTTTTACTCTATTGTTAATATTTAGGACTTATTGTTAAAAAAGGTGGTCAAACAAACCAGATATTAGGCAGATATTAAATTTATTGTAATGGTTTTTTCTTTATTTTTTTATTATAATGGTTTATATTTTCAATTTATAGGATCTTTCTTATAGGAAGTAGCAGAAAAACAACTTAAATTTTTTAGTGGATCTTTTATACTACGAGGCGTAGCCTTTTTAAGACATCAAATTAAAACGATGTTTTTTGCAGTGACATTTGCTACATGATGGGTCGACCGGATAAAGCCCTTTTAATTCAATATACAGTTATATGCATCTTGATTGTGGCTAGGAACTCCAACGGCTCCCGATAGCCCTATTTTAGAAAATAAAAAAAATTGAGAGAATACTGCAATATGGCCGAGAATACCAATTCATGTTTACAACGGACATTCATTAACGATAAAATTTAATTGCCTGATAAATGAACAGAGTGCCCCGGCAGCCCCCATCTCAATAATCTCAGCACCTTCTTTTCCTAGAAAACAGTAGAAAATGCAAAAAAATACTGAACTAGTTGGTAAGACAAATTCAAGTTTGGAGTAGACCCTCGTATTAATAATTTTTTTTGTAGATGCCAACAGGGGCAGCCAGTTAATTCGGATGGGGGTGGAGGACATGTCATACGTACAATAATTTGTTATGATTCTTTGTAATCACAGACATTCTGTGTTAATCAAACTTAGTACTCTGCAGGCACAAGAAAGGAGGATTCGTTTGACTTTTGGTAGTGTATGTAATCTAAAAGTAATTTATTTGTTAAAAATAACAATTAGTTATTGATTTAGGATCATACAGTCAAGTAGATGCATTTTCTATTGTTTCCTAGGAAAAGGAGGTCTTTAGGCTTTTTTAAGCTTCCTTCTCGGAATAAGATGTATTTGGTGGAATAGAGAATTACAATACCTTTCATATGAGGCGTCACTTTGCCCTGTGAATTGTGATTTTCGAGAAGGGGGCTGCCGGAGCACCCTGTTCATTTGTTAGGCAAAGTTTAACGTTAATGAATGTCCCTTGTAAACATGAATTGGCATTCTCGACAATATTGCAATATTTTCTGACAATAATATTGAAGAACGGTTTACATTTACTTAATTTTAGAAGAATGTAATAAACAGTGATATGATCAGTGATGCTATAAAATTATAAAAGTCCATTTACGAATAATTTAATGCAAAATTTTAATTTATTAGATCATGATCAAAACAAATTGAAGTACTAAATAAAGGTGTTTTTTTTTGTAATTCATAGGGTGTTCACAAATTAGTATATTATTGGCATTTCTGTACAGTACTTGGTTATTATTTAGGGTGAATGGCCGATGACCACCAGTAAAACCAGAAACCATAGATGATTTGTGTTAATGTACAAAGCATAAGTTGTCTTTTTGTTGGGCGAGTTTAATGCCAATGTGGAAACGACTTCACGTCCAAGTATGGCCGTCTTTGGTGACAGTCGAATAATGACATCCGCTAACAGTCTATTCGAGTTCATTTACATTTTATGAACTAGATCAAGTAATAAATAATCCCTTTCGCTTACCCATAAAGACAGAGTAAGTGAGATGTTGTCGATAGCATACCGCACCACAGGCGAAATAACCTGACTGGAGCGGTCAGATTTGTGGTTATATTACTGATTTGGGTGAAATTACTGCTTTGATAGGCTCCTATACCAAAGGTCTACACGTTTACAGTAATTTCTAATATATTACGTGGCAATGAAAGTTCTTGTCATTGTCACATATTTGTAATTATATACGTTCGTCGGAGAAACGCGGCCTTGCGCCGAGCATGGGAGCGAGGCGAGTATTGAAAACATGACCTTATATATTTGTCGGGTAAGCGCGGTGTTACGCCTAGAGTGAAACTGAAGTGAATATTCGCCATATGACTTTATATATTCATCAGGGAAGCGCGGCTTTGAGCCGAGCGTGAAATCTATGCGAATACTGACAACGTGACATTATATAATCGTCGGGAAAGCGCGGTTTGGTGCCGTGAGTGGAATCGAAGCGAGTATTACAACAAAGTTTTTCTAACTGTTCGCCTGGAATGCACGGCTTCGAGCCGAGTGTAGAACCGAGACAAGTAGTTTAGATCACGAGAGGCAGTACACTCCCCCCTTTCTTATTTACTGATGGAATACAGTATGTGTATCACTAGATTTATGTTACATCAGTATAGAGTGATTGTATCTTCTTGCAATCAAGACTAATTTATTATTTATACTCATCAGTGAGAATCAGCCTGTGTGATGTAAGAATTGCTATTAATGTTACTGTAAAAAAGTAATGTACTTTTACCAGCAGTAAATTATTGCATTGATAGGCAAACCCACTGTATATGTACAAAACCTAAATGGAAATGTTTGATTTATATGTGTATTAGTGATTAAACAATTTCTGAACAGGGAAAAAGTCAAACCAAGTTACATAACGATATAACGGTTTGTTTTTTTCTTAAGTATCAGATGTTTGCTGATTCCCGCACAAATCAGTTCAGATCCATTGTGTTCGGACCTGTCGTTTTTCTCGAAAACAACTAGTCAATTTACCATACTTTAAATGACATAAATGAAATACGTTTTATATCTTTTTTCAGTTTTTTAATACTTTCGGTGTGGGTCTCGACAACATGATTTGGCTTAACGTAAATTACTCAGGGTATTGAGAGGTTTTCTCTTCTTAACTTTCTAAAAGTGACTCCCCTCCACCGTTAGTAATGATGAAGAAATGAAGTAATTATTTTGTTAAAGGCCCAGAAAAGTCTTTTATTTAGTTCAAGATGCTAACCTTGTTTTCCTGTTCCCTATTACAACCTAGGTAGATAATATGTAAGAGATTCAGATGTCCACAACAGGGAAGCACTGCAGGTCAATGCCGAAGCAAATCTATACAAGTTAACGATAAGCAGTTTTATGACAATCACGTGCTATACTCATGAACTAATAGGTAACTTCTTCTGGCGCACATTCAACGTTTACAAAGTAAGAATTTGACGACTATATCAATAAAATTAAAAATCACAATTTTTGTGTTTAATTTTATATATATTATGTTTTATGATATTTAACATATAATTCAATTTCAATACGTAAATGACAATTTTGAAATTGATATATCAAAGTCTGAAAACAAAATGTGTGCTAATTCATTCAAAATAAAGCAACTAACATTAAGTTTATTGATTGATTAAAAATAGTAGTTCCATTATATAAAGTCTCATTGATGTTCTGATAGTTAAAAAAATGACTGCTGCAATAGGTTCAATCATTTCAATCCAATTGAATGTTTTTAAGCAATATACAATATACGAATAAACAATAATGAATATATCCAACAATTTAAGTTTTTATTTTAAAACGTTTAGCAATCGTTAACATTTTACATTCAAAATTTTTCTGAAAACCGCAAGCAAATTTTTTTCTTTATGGGCGCGTTTACCGCGGTAAACTCAACAGGCCCGTTTGAACCTGAAGAATCTGCAAGCTCACTAAATCAACACACAGTATCATTAGCAGCTCAGACGTAAACAAGGAGAACAACCAAACTTTGTTGGTGTTTCAGGGCGTTGGCTTACCGCAGTAAACTCAAGTGGTCTCTTTGAATAAATGGAATCTTTAAGTTTACTAAGCTCAGAGGGCAACAACAAGAACAACCAAACTATGTTGATGTTTTGGACGTTGGCTTACCGCAAATGGTCCCGTGAAGCTATAGAACAGTCTTCAAGCTTATTATATCAACACAATGTATCATTAGCAGCTTAGGTATAAACAACAAAAACAACCAAATTTTGTGTATGTTTCTGAACGTTGACTTATCGCAGTAAACTCAAATCGTTCCTTTAAATTTATAGAGTATTCGCGCTTACTAAATCAACACACAGCAACTCATGTGTAAACAACAAAAACAACAAAGTTTGTTTCTGGGCGTTGGCTTACCTCAGTAAACCCAAATGGTCCCTTTGAATCTAAGAGTCTTCAAACTTACTAAATCAACACACAATATCATTAGCAGCTTAGGAGTAGCCAACGAGAATAATAACTACGTTGATATTTCTGGACGTTGGCTTACCGCAGTAAACTCAAGTGGTTTCGTGAAGTTATAGAAAGGTTTTTAAGCTTACTAAATGAACGCACAGTATCATTAGCAGATTAAGTATAAACAACAAAAATAACCAAATTTTGTCTATGTTTCTGGACGTTGACTTACCGTAGTCAACAACTCAAGTCGTTCCTTAGAATTTATAGAGTCTTCAAATTTACTAAATCATCACACAGGATCATTAGCAGCTTTGGTATAAACAACAAAAACAACCAAATTTTGTGTATGTTTCTGAACGTTGACTTATCGCAGTAAACTCAAATCGTTCCTTTGAATTTATAGTCTTTAAGCTTACTAAATCAAGACGAGAGAAAAGAGGAAAAAAAAAACGAAAAAAAAAAAAAAAAAAAAAAGAAAAAAAAAAAAGGAAGAAGAAGAAAAAAAAAAAAAAAAAAAAAAAAAAAGAAAAAAAAAAAAAAGAACAGTATCATTAGCAGCTCAGGCGTAACCAACGAGAAAAATAACTACGTTGGCTTAGCAGTAAACTGAAAGTGTCCCGTGAAGCTATAGAAGAGTCTTCATGCTTACTAAATCAACAAATAATATCATTAGCAGTTTAGGTATAAACAACGAGAACTACCAAAGTTTGTTTATGTTTCTGGACGTTGACTTACGCAGTAACCTCAATTCGTTACTTTGAATTTATAGATTCTTCAAGCTTACTAAATCAACACACAGTATCATTAGCAGCTCGTGTGTAAACAACGAAAACAACAAAGTTTGTTTGTGGGCGTTGGCTTACCTCAGTATACTCAAATGGTTCCTTTAAATCTAAATGTCTTCGTACTTACTAAATCAACACACAGTATCATTAGCAGCTCAAGCGTAACCAACGAGAACAATAAGATTTTGTTTATATTCCTGGATGTAAACTTACCACTATAAACTGTAGCAGTCTCTTTGAATCCAATTATTTGTTCTTATTGTACATTACATCATTCTTCTGCGTTGTAATATCAGTGTAATGTATGATGCCCCAGTACCTTAAGATAAGTATAAACTTTACAGTGTGCTGACGAAACCGTGGCAATTATGGGTTGGTTCGTCTTTGCAAAGCATTTGCTTCAAGGCTTAGGAAAACCACCAAAACCTAAACATGCCAACAATCCATAGTATCTTCAAGCTTGCAAAATCAACATTCTGTACTATTAGCAGCTCAAGCGTAAACTACCATATATTTTGTTTTAGATTCTGATTGTCGGTTTACTGTAGTAATCACAAATTTTCTTTTGAATTGTCAATGCTCCACTTCTTTTTTACTTAGTCTCCTTACATTACCCAGCAGATGGCGCCTTGTTAAGCAGCAGTCTATTTCTTTATAGTTCTTCAAGGACCCCCAACTCACCGACTAAGCCGGACGCTGCTGTGCTAACTACTACAAATACTTGATTCTCCACAAATTTAGTGCGCTACATCGAGCCAAATTGTCTTATTTTTCTCTCTAGCTTGTACCGCTAAAGCCGCCGCTTTCTTTTGTTTATTTGTAAACTACAACCGTTGCACTGTGTAATTGTATTTTTTTTCTATTAATGGAATTTATTTTTATGTTCACATTTTTTTAGTGTTAATAATTTTTACGAAAGCAATATATTTTACTACTTCCAATAAATATATTTTTATTATTATTTGATTGAATTAATATGTCAAATTTAATATAAAATCCACTGGTAAACTGAATTACTAAAATATAAACCAATATTTGAAAAGTAACTTCATAAATCTATGCAATTAATCGTAAAAAGAAATCATATTATAATTCCAAAATTTAAATCTGATACTAAAAAATCGTTTAGACAGAATTAAGAAAATCGTGTGGCTTATGAAAAAGATTAATTATCAGCTTCCTATCGAATTCCACGATTGTAACAACACTAACCATTACTTTTTACAAATCAATAAAATTATGTATTGTTTAGTATTTTGTTGATTTAGAGGAAATAAAGTCGAATTATTGTTTGCATTACTTTTACATTGACATTTATGTCAATCCAGAGCTTAAATTAAATTATTATTATAAAATGATATTAAGAATTTTTTAGGTATTTGTAAAACTAACTGTTTCTAAAAGTAAATGTAAAATTTTACTTAACAGAATAAAAGCATACACGCTAACTTAATCGATAAAACTTACAGGGTGTGTTCCTAACTCAGAAGCCAACATGTCTAACTAAAATTTTTTATAAGATTGTTATTTTAAATAGAACTCCCTCTATTTTATGATGTTTTATGAAGCATTCTTATATGTAAATTCGTTTGGTATCTACATTACCTATATTTAAATCTAACCATTTTAGAAATATTTAGTATTTGTGTAATTATTGTTTTACTGCAGTAAATTCAATTAAGTACGCCGGTTGGTTATCATGGCTTATTTATTTACATATTCCTATTGTCGAAAAAAACATTGTCAAAAAACAATAGGTATATAAATAAACAGGCCACAGCATAATTCAATTTATTTATTGCATAGAAACATCATGGTGTATCATTAGTTTAATTGTAGAAATGGTTTCTGGCTACTGCCAGGGGCGTAGGACAGAGGAAAGTGATTTTTTGAGCTCTCCCAAATGCCCAATGCGGCAATGCTATTTTAGCACAATTTTTCGATTTTCCAATACTTCATTTTAATAAAGATACTATTTCTTCGTAACGATAAAGTCATTATTTTTCGAGATATTAAAAGTTAAACGTAAAGCTAGCTATACAGTTATTTTGATTTCATGTGTATTAATTATGTCAGTGTTTTGTTGTCATAGGACTGCATCAAATGAAACATCAATGAGGTATTAAGAAAAAACATAATATTATTTATTGAAACTTATTAAACGAATATAGTAGATTTTAACATTTAAAACAAATTGTGGGAAGTGGAAAGAACCACTTCGTTTTTAAATGTGCTCATTGTTTATTGTTTGGAATGTATTTCAAGTTTATGTATTCGTTATACGATTGTTTTTGGCAGTAATAAAAACTCAAGTTGTTGAGTAGGTCATTTACAAGTTAGAAGTGTAACAATAATTACAGAAAATATGTGGTTAAGTGTATATATCGAGATAATAAAAAGTGAGTGTAAAATTGACGTACATCCTGACGAGTTGTCATATCATTTGAATTATCAGTAAGAAAATATATAAAGCTAGTTCACAACACGCTCATTTTAGGGAGAGCATTTTTACGGGTAATAAATCAGGCAAATCCCACAAATTGGAGGTTCCACCGAGAAAAGTGTGGTGAACAATGGAAGCCCTTAAAGCAACAAGACAACCCTTCCGTGCCCAACTGTCAAAAGTCATCACGGAGTTAGGAAAACTGTTAAAAGAGCAGACGCCTGATAAGAATAAAGTTCAAGTTAAGCTCGACCGAATGATTAACATTCAAGTTAAGGTAGCTCAGTGTGATAAAGAAATTCTCAAAAAACTTTCGAAGGACGATGTCACCGATGAATTCCTAAACGCAGAGATTGAAGCCATTGACATCTACAAAGAAAGGTACAGATTATATCGGCTGGATAGAGAGAAACTTCTAGAACCGCGAAGGTCTGCACGGTCATCGAGTCCTACACTAAGTATATCTGGTGCTGTTCTCTCAAATAGTTTTGAAAGGAAGAACACATTCAAGTTGGCGAAAATTCAGTTAAAGACGTTCAATAGAGATCTCAAAGAGTAGTTCGCGTTCTGGTCACAGAGGATACATGACGACCTTTCCCTCCGCAACAGCGACAAGTTCCAGTATTTGATAATATAAATGGAAAAGAATACTGAAGCCAAAGAACTAGTCGAAAGTTACCCATTGATCGGCGACAATTATTCGGAAGTGATTTTAGCACGTACGCGACGCTTCGGGTATAAGGACTTACCCCTACAAGTTTATATGAGGGAGTTACTTAAGCTTGTGATTAGTAACGTGACCACAAAGGACAAAATCTCGTTTCCCAGCGAATCTAGCTACATGGCTATATCCTTTGGTCGAGTCAAGTCTGAGTGAGGAGTTTCATCTAGCATGGCATAGAAACCCTTTGTGCGCAACGGACAAATTTAAGGAAAAACCATTAAGGACCAGGCTGGACCTACTCATGGAATTTCTCAAGTCAGAAGTTCAAATTAAGCAACGCATCATTCTGGCCCAGTCAGGCTTTCAGAAATAAAAGAAAGCCAAAACAGAAAATAAAAAGAATAAAAAGAGAATAAGCAAATTAGATTCCAGTGGTAGTCCATCAACGGCAGCAGGTCTTTTTCAAAGTCAACCTTCGGGATGCGTATTTTTTTAAAAGCAAACATGAGAGCATGCTTTGTGTCTGAAAAGAGGTCATTCTAAGAGAAAGTGCAAGTTCTTTGTACAATGTTTGTTATTTCCAAAGCAGCACCAGACACTCATGTGCCCGATGTTAGATATGTCATCACACGTGACACAAGCATGTACCGGCGATATATTGATGAAGCCAGTGGGCAGAAAGTGTCAACAGAAACAACCAATTCCCGAATTGCTCCGCCTCCTGTTTGACGAGGACAGTCAACCCAGTTACATTTCCAGTAAGGCAGTGGAGGAAATTCACAGCGAGCCGGTGGCATCAGAAACAGGAAGAACAGTTTCGTTTGAGGGGTCAGTTACAAATTATCCAAAAGTATTCAAGCATTTGGTAACTGTATCTAGCCTTGACGGAAGAAACAAGTTAGAATTGACATTGCGAAAATCAAAGAAACTTGGATGTGGAGTTCCTGTGAGCTCCAAACGGACCATAAATTTGAGATTTAGAACAGCAAGGAATCAACATGCAAAACAGTTGTGCAGTTCAAGTTACACGTAAAGACATTGATATTGTAATTGGCAGCAATTTATGATTTCAGCTTATAACATGCAACATCCACAAGCTCAAATGCGGATTGGGGCAACGGAGACTTTCTTTGGATGAACTCTCAGTGGATCAGTGCCCTCTCCGTGTGACGGAGTTGAAAAGGAAATTATATTATTTGCCCTTTCGTATGGCTCTGGCAGTAGCCAGAAACCTTATTTAACATAATTTAGTAGCATGTTTAGTACCTATAGTTCGTGCCAAGTATGACAAAGACACGTCAAATAGTTTTAAAGTAGGTAGATCCCCCAGTGAATGAACAATTAAGGACTACTTTCACTTCGAGTGGCAAATTTTACCAATACTTTAACTTCTATTGCAATACAACAAATGTTATTACATCCTAAAATATATTAGAAATAACCTAAGTACAACCAAAAAGTGAAGTTTTTTTGTAATTCTTATGTACAAATTCTTTATTAAAAAAAGTCGTAAATTCTAGTAAATAAACACAAAAATCTAATAAATGAACACATGGAAACCAGTAAATGAACAATATTTTATTTCTTACAAAATCTTATTTTATGAACAAAAGAAAATTAAATTGGAATGTTGTAAACACCTCGAGAAGAGCATTGAGGTTTAGAATTTTTTTTCACTATTTGGTGCCTTTTGTACCAAATTTGTCAGTACATTTTGGTCATTTCCATTTTTTATTAGAAGTTTGTTCCATTACGCTTACTTCATATTGCTTTTTGTCAATTCTTTTAATTATTCTCGGATAGTGTTTATTGTTATACTCTACCACTACATGATTTGCCACTTTCAGGAAATCTATTGAAGTTTCTTCTACTTCTTTAACCAAAGATTGGTTTTTGGATTTGTTCTTGACCTTGGTGGTCTTTTTCTCTTTTATTTCCAATAGGTTGTTTTCGGAACTGTTACTGCTTTCGTCAACTTCTTTACTGATTTGTTTTTTGCATCTACTTTATTTTCAGGATCAAAGTTATTGGTTTCTCATTCTTCCTAAGTTTTCGGTTTTTTATCGGATTACGATCATCCTTTTTTCTATATGACTTTCTTTTATTGCTTCTTCTTTTTCATTTTTCACGTTCTCTTGTTTTTCATAGATTTTCAACCATTTCAACGATACTATTGCGAAGGGCATTTGTATATTAGTCTTACGTTTTTGAACTTATTTGACTTGATGTGGCCAATGTAAATGTTTTGTCCACACATCGTTTATGTTTTGCTTTTCTCTAATAGTAATTCTAGTATCTGAAAAAATTTGAATCTTTTTATCACTAGCCTTATTGTCAAGTACGCTCGATTTGGTATGAGAGGTATAAATCACATTCGGATTAACTAAGGTTTCCTTTTCAACAGCTTCAAAGACGCAATTTAAAACTGTTTCAATTATATCTTGACACATCTAAGTTCATCATTTTTGCTTCTAAAAGTAAATCTGACATCACTATTAATTATTTTTTTATTTTTTTTTTATTTTTTTTTATTTTTTTTAATTTTTTTTTTTTTATTTTTTTTTTTTTTTTTTTTTTTTTATGGTAATTTCAAAATTTGTCTATTCCACAGGTGATTATGTCTGTAAAATCATCAGCAAGTGCTGAATATGGATTGTCAAAATCAAATTCTGGTTTGTTTTCTGCGGAAGTAACAATTTTGTTTTCAATCGAAGAATCTTCACAAAACTTCCAAAGTTTATAATTAGTGTCTCTGCTTGTACCTTCGTTTTCAAGATTCTCATATTCGTCAATTTTTGCTGCACCCAAGAAGTACCTCATCACTTTTAAACAGGATTTGTAGTCTTGGAAAGTCAAGTCATCAGATTCTATTTCTTGTGTTAGGAAAAGTTCTTTCCTTCTGGTCGATATGCATTTAGAATAATCCACACTCTCTAAATTTAATGGGTACAGACCACAGACTCTAAAACCATTTATAATAGTACTGGCCTAGCGATGCTTTATCATAAGCTTCTTTAAACAAAGGGCAAAAATTGTAGCGCGTTATAAATCCATTGTTCTTTGTGTGTGAGCTTGGCAAGCTTTCTTCCACTCCGATTTTAACGGTTTAAAAATAGTGACATCGCATGACTGCCAAATGTGCGTCGAATTAGGGTAAAGACAATATAAAATAATTTTTTTTAGATACAAAACTCATACAATTCAATGCTGTAGTGACTCTTGCGGCCATCAATGAACAAAATGACCAGCAATGTGATTTGTTTTTCTACAAGCCAATTGTAAAATACGTTTGCAACATATTCGAAAAACGTCGCTCCGGTCATCCAACCAGAGTCTGATCGTCCAGTTGCCCAATCACTTGGAACTGACAAAGCTAGCTCCTTAGGAATTCTCTTGTAAGAAAAAGTCACCATTGGAGGAGCTGCAGCGCCTGATGCGCCATAGGTGCACAACACAGTAATTGATTCTTTCTCGTTGCCAGATGAGACTTCGTACAAATTTTTCATATTTTTTGATACCGGTCCCAACACCAACCCTGATTTTACACAAGTTCTTACGCCAGTTTCGTCGGCATTATAAATTCTGTAGGAATCATCATATCCAAAATATCGTGTTATATCAAACATATTTGTAATTCAGAAAACCATGATTTAGTTGCACCTCGGTTACAGTTTCACGCAATTTGGAAATAATTTCCGTATTTCGCTTTTCAACGTCAGGATGCCATTGTAAAAATAATTTGAGCCATTTTTCGCCAGGCCTATTTTTGTTAAATGGATTTGGACGACAGGTTTCTGTTAAAATTTTTTGAACAGTATCCTTAATTTCGGATGAATGCATTGGAAAACTTGACATCGTTTGAGCTGTTATCCAATGTTCTATCCGATTTTCCTCCAATTCATTTAAAACTGGCTGCGGACTCATTTTATCTAATGTTGCTTGGGAAATTTTTTATGCACGGTCGTTTTCGAAATATTATATTTTTTGAAACCCTATTTAAAGTTTCAGTGCCATTCTTTATGCATTCAAGAGCTTTCTTTCTCACTATAACGAAAGCGGCAATACTTTTTCACGGGTTTTCGTTTAGACATCTTTAATAACAGAAACAATTTAATTAATAACAAAGGTATATTAATCACCAAAAAGTCAAAACGTAATTTTCGTGAATGAACCTTTATGATTGAACGATAGAAACAAATAAAATGTATAGGTTTGGTAATTATATTAATAGTATAACTGAAGATAGCTATATGCAATAGATTATGAGATTTAGTTTGCTTTTGCATCATATTCAAATAACCCAGTAAATGAACGCCTGTTCATTCACTGGGGACCATCCACCTTTCAGTGCCAGTTATGGAACACAACACACTATTGTGAAATTTCTCCAAAAATATATCTGTTAATGTAAAAATAGCTCCATTATTTAAGTTGCATTTCTTTGGTTATTCAAAGTTGTAATGTTCTTAAAATTTAGTGTCCAAGCATAGATTTACAGAGAAGAATGCATGTGCCTTACCTTAACAAAAATGACCTTCAAGCTTCGCCACTGAACACAACCGTCTTCTGATGATGAACTATAAAACATTCTTAATCGTGACAGTTCGACCAATAAATGAACAAACTAATACGCAGGCGAAACATCTGATTAAAACAGAAGCAAACTATGTAAACGCAACCGCATTCTTAATTTAAGCAAAAAATTGTTCATTCTCTGGGCGATCTACCTTAGTACTAAGTGCAACTAGTTTTAAGTTTTCAAATAAAACACCTTGTAACTCAGTATCATTGGGTTAAATCTTAATATTTTGAGCTCAATTTTTTTACAGTTAAAATAATTCCAATCATTTATGATATACCCTGTATAAAACTACTGCTTTATAGATCCCATAATTTAATGTAAAGAAGTGTTGTATAAAAATGATATACTTAAACATCTTAAACATGTAATAATTTAGATGGTTAATCATTTGTATCTATAAATTGTTAAAATTACTAAATAATAAGTATGAGTGATT
The DNA here is from genome assembly GCA_030710515.1 of Abscondita cerata. Classification (NCBI taxonomy): domain Eukaryota; kingdom Metazoa; phylum Arthropoda; class Insecta; order Coleoptera; family Lampyridae; genus Abscondita; species Abscondita cerata. The sequence goes on from JALBCR010001005.1 coordinate 103,396, forward strand.
ATATGGTTTTAACGTAATTTTAATGCCAAAAAGGATTATGTGTTATTCACAAATATGTCTAAGGTTTTCGTCCTACATTACGGAACAATGGAGAAATTTGATATGCGTCTTCAAATCAATATAACAGATAGAAATGTGCTTGCATTTGATTACTTTTCTCTAAGGTAAATAAAAGTAAAACGTTTGTTTCTACCTTATTAAAAATAATATCTGACGATACACCTTAAACATAATTTAATAAATAAGCAATATTTTTGAGTATAACTTATTTCTATTAAATATGTTCTTACAGAAAATTAGAACACAAAACTACAAATTTATCAGTGATGTAATAAAAATATATTTTTTTACGCTTCAAGGTTTTTTAATTTCCAGCTAACGCCGATTTTCACATCTCTCGAGCTACATTTAAAACGCAAAAAAAGAAAAAAAAAATTATTTAATTTTCAGTCAATTTCTCTTTGAGTTGTTATAAATTACAAAACTTCAATGTCATTTTCATTCAAAAAAGTTTCTGTTTTAAATAATAAATTAGTAAAGCACAGACAAAATTCAAGAAATGTAAACAAAAAAGTTTTTTTAAAAAATATGACACAAAATAATAGATATTTATTTAACTTTTACATTACAGCTTTGTGAACTTTTATATTTACATTTTGTGAACGTTTATTTTACCTTTGATATGAAATATTCTCGAATATTCTTATTTTTTGCCGTTTTGTACAAATTGCAGTTGAATATTTTACACATCGCTTAAAACCTTCAGTTTTAGTTATGCCTAGTTTTAGTCGAAATAAAATGAATAATGTTGAAAAGCAAAATACATTGAAATTAATTAAGAATGCGGTATACATTTATAAGTTTGTTAATTGCAGACAAAACGCAAAAATTCATTAGATGTAAATACAATGTACTACAATTTCAATAAGAGTTTTAATATTAAAACTATTTTCATGAAAGGAGTGATTCATGTTGAGACAAAGGATAGCAAAAAACTAAAGAAAGGGAGAGCGGGGAAGAAAGAGGAGAAAATAAGAGTGAAGTGGGAGGAAGGTAAAAAGAAAGAAATAAAATAATGTTTTAGAATATTAGAGGATTAAAAATAAAGGAGAAGATTTCTGGAAGTACATAAAAGGTTTAAAAGAATGGTAGAAACATGAATGGAAGGAATAAAGATTGGATAAATTGAGTAATAGGTCGTCAGAAAGAAAAAAATGGGGAAAGGTAAAGGGGGAAGCAATTGCCGGAATAAGAAAGGAATAGGAGGAAGAGATAGAAAATAAAACTGAGGTCAAAGGAATTATGAGCACAAGAGTAAGGACAGAGGAAGAGAAAATAATTACGATATACCGAAAAAAAAATGGAAAAGACGAGATAAGTACTAGAGAAGACAATTGAAGAAGGGGAAGAAAAGAAAAATTATAGGAGGAGACTATAACGCGAGAACAGAAGAGGAAAGAGGAATAATAATAAATGGAGAACAAAGAAAGAGAACGTGGAAAGATAAAAATTAACCCGCAAAGTAGAAAATTATTGGAATTATGTGAAGAGAGAGGATGGACGATTTTGAATGAAAATATGGAAGAAAGAGGAGAAAGAGAGCTAACATATACAAGTTGTCAGTTTTTCGAGTGCCACTATGGGGATCTAGCTTATCTTAAGAGATACAAAGTTGGTTAAATTGGGGCAAAGTTGCGCATTTTTATACTAAATTACAATCAGAAAAGAAATTTGAAATATTTCAAATACTGTACTTTTGAAAATATCGAAAAAAAAATTTCTGATTTTTGTTTTTAAATTTTTGCCGATAAACTAATCAGATTAGACATTTCTAACCAAGCATTATTTAGACACTTTTCATGAAGAATTGAATATGACATCACTTTTCCAATTATTTTTTACACGGCGGAGAAACACCTGTCAACATCATTGTTTATTACGAACGCTATTTTGGTTATGAATATTTCTAGATGACGTTCTTTATTCTCTTTGCAACGATGTATCACACTTAGTAGTCCAGTATCACATTTTTGCAAAAATTCTAATTTTTCATTTTTTGCAAGCAGTGCTTTGGATTCTGATTTGAATTACAATTTTCTTGCAAAACGAATTTGTTGCGTGTTGATCAGTTGAAAACCGAACACAACTAATTAATTCCAACACCGCGACCAAACAGATGGGTCAAAATGTCATAATTTTATTGAAAACAAAAGAACGTTGATTTTTTCCATAGCACTGCTTGCAAAAAGTGAAAAATTGGATTTTTGGCAAAATGTGATACTGGACTATCAAATGTGATACATCCTTGTAAAGAGAGAAAAAACGTCATCTAGAAATATTAAAATCAAAAATGGCGTTTATATGAAAAAATGAAGTTGACAGGTGTTTCTCGGCCATGTTAAAAATAATTGAAAAAGTGATGTCATATTCAAATTCTCCATAAAAATTGTCTGAATAATGTTTTAGTTAGAAATGTCTAATCTGATTAGTTTATCGGCAAAAATTTAAAACAAAAATCAGAAATTTTCGTTTTTTTTTTCGATATTTTCAAAATTATTGGAGATATTTCAAATTTCTTTTCAGATTGTATTTCAGCATAAAATGCAAAACTTTGCCCCAATTTAACCGACTTCGTACTTCTTAAGATATGCGAAATCCCTATAATGGCACTTGAAAAACGGACAGCCTGTATAGGAGGGAGAAGATGATCGGTAATACACTACGCTACAGTCAAAAAAGTAGGATTGAAATAGAAAATATAAGAATAGGAGACGAAGTAGATTCTTGATAGGAGAGAAAAAGGAAGAAAAAGAAGAGATTATAGAATGAGGAGAGAAAAATATAAAATGACAAAAGTATAGAAAAGTATATGAATAAAATGGAGAAAGGGCGGGAAGCAACAGAAAAGGTCGACGAAGAGTTAAAAAATTACAAAGAAAATGAAATAACAAAATAAAAATAAAGTTAAAATGGTGGAACAGGGAACGTGAGAGAGCAAAAATAAAATGAGAAAGGGAAGAAAAAATGGAAAAAAGGAAATAAATATAAAAAGAATATAACAATAAGAAAATATGAGCAGAATTCAAGAATATATGTGAAAAGACAAAATGGAATATCCAAATTTCATGAAAGAAAAGATGAAGAAAATCAGAATTGAAGAGCAGACATGAAAAATTGTAAATCGAATAAGAAAAAAAGAGGAAATAGGAGAGACCAGCAATAAATATAAAAATAGAAAAACACATTAGAAATGTATAAACTAAGTAATGCCAAACACGAGATGTCGCAAGCCATGCATTTCACTTAAATTAGAAATGTACTACAAGGAAAGGAAGCTAAAATCATAGTAGAAAATGGGAAGAGTGGAAATACACATAAGAAAAAATGAGAGAGAAAATAAGAAAAGTATTAGAAAAAATATGGCAGGGAGAAAACTTTCCAGAAAAATAGAAGAAAGCAATTATTTGTTCAATATATAAAGGAAGAGATAGAGAGGAAGTGAAAAACTACAGGGACGGTTAGTTTAACAAATATTGGGTATAAGATATACGCACAAATAATAAGAGCAAGAATGGAAAAAGATAATTCCAGCTTGGCAGGCACGATTTAAGAAGGAAGATATACATAATATAAATATATAATAAAACAATTAATAAATAAATAGATAAGAAAGAAAGAAAATGGATATAAAAGCGGCATTTGATAGAGTAGATAGAAAGACATTGTGGGAAATGAAGAAGAATGAAATAAAAGAAGACATAATAGAAGCAGTGGAATAGATTTATAAAGAAACAAAAAGTAGGGTAAAGGTAAAAGGAAAGTTAGGGAAGGAGTCTTAGACGAAAAAAAGGTTGAGAAAGAAATGAGGAAAAATCATGTGGGGGAATAAAAATAGGAAAAAAAAATATAATAACGCTTGCATATGCGGACTATATTTATTTATTTATTTATTTATTTATTTATTTATTTATTTATTTATTTATTTATTTATTTATTTATTTATTTATTTATTTATTTATTTATACATCGTCCATCATAATTAAAAACTATTTTAAATATAGATATAGAGAAGAAGAAAGCAATAAAAACGTAGTGAAGATATTTTGAGAAAAAAATTAGAGGTTAACGTAAAAAAACAAAAATACTAAAAGATATTACAGGAGGATTAAACATAAAAGAAAAACGTATGGTAGCGAGGTATAGATTAGGAAATATAAAAAATGAAAACAAATATTGGAGAGAAGATGAAGAAATAATGTGTAGGATGTGTAAGGAAAATTGAAAGAATATAGAACACATGGTAAATGAGTGTAGAAACTTAATGAGAGAGGAAGTGAGGAGCAAAGTTCTGGTAGGAGAGAATGGAGAGTGGACATAAATCAGGTAAAAGAGGTAGAAAACAAAAAAGGTGGATGGAAGAAAGACAGAGGAATATAATAAAACATCTAACGGAGGAATGTGGCGTGGTTAGAAGATAGAAAGAAAAATAAGTTGATATTTAGCGGAGTTTTTAGTTTTTAGTTAATGTATAACCAAATCAGTTTGTTAATTTAAAAGACAAATAAATCTTGATTGATTGATGTTGATTCACAAGAAAAATTAAACAACGTAATATGAAGAAAAATCTACAACCTGCAACAAATTCAATGTTTATTGTGGGAAAAAAGCCAGAACATTATAGAGAAAATGTAGTTTAAACCAATTTTAGAGATTATATTTCGCTTCACCGAATACGAATATTTGTCAAACTAATTTTTCCCAAAAATCCAAAAGTTTAGTTGTTTATCGAAATACCAAGAAAAGCTTATTAGAAACAGTTTTTCTAAAATCAACTTTTATTCCATATAATAATTTCAGGGGAATAAGACAATATGCAGTATGGAATCTTTAGCAGGAACAAAATTCATAACGTAGATGTAGGCAATATTTGCAAAAAATCCAGAAGCTTTCGTCACTTATTGTTTTTCTTGTCTATATTTCTATTCATACGGATTTTGTTTATCTGTTCCCAGCAGTTTTGAATATTTTCAAAGCCCACTCGACAAAAAAAATGATATACAATTTTAAACTAAACACGTTTCTGCACTTATAATATTTTTTTGACAATCCTTGATTGGCTTTTGTTTTGTGTTTATGACATGTTTTTGGATGCTTAGTTACTAGCGATCATTCTGTATTTAACCGAACATGTTTGAGATTCTGATGATAAACCGTTATGGTAGAATAAGAAACAGCACCCGTATTTACCACCAATTAGCCAAGGTACCACAACAATGCAACAATTTGGGACACGCCACGGTTGTGCCCAGACAGCGACGACACATTGTTTAAGAAGATACTAGACTAAACGTATTATTAGCTTTTCAAAAAAACGCGCTAACTCCAGCCGGGCAACTGGCTCGTGACAATGAGATTAGTCATACTACTACCTGTATTTAGATCTGTCAAGTTGCATCCTGACAATGGGTAAACACTCCAAGAATTAACGGTAGATAGACAATAACCAGATTTCATTTTGCTCGTCATTATTATTATCTTTGTCTTGCAATAATTTTTTGACTACAGTAAGGTCCATAGCTTGGCTGCTCCCTCTCCAAACATCGAGAAATCGGATGCAACTTCTCCAGTTTTCCCAAATACTTCCGAGAGAATTATAAAAAATTAAAATTTTAAAAAATATTTTGTTAACGACGAGTAATTATTGATGATAGAATTACTGCACTCATTATTAAACAAAAAAAATTCAACAAAACAGTGTCGCGCCGAATTGCTTTAGAAATCCTAAGCATTACTTATAGACTACTTACATATATAAGTCGCCGCTTCCATATGAAATGACCAGCGCATTGTTATTGATCAATCTCTCACTCACATTGTAACGTAAATTCAGGCCAAATCGTTTGTTGATAAACTAATTTCAACTAACAATTTTTTAAAAAACAAAATTTTTCAATTTAAAAATGGAAACAAAAACAACTCAATATTTTGGTACATAATTAAATTCTATTTGACTCAAAAACTGGCTTTCAGTACAATTCTGTTGTTGTAAGATGTGGGTTTATTGCTATTAAAAACATCTTCTTTTGATATACGAGGTTTGTCCGGAAAATACGTATAAAAGTTGAATAATAACTTTATTTTACAATTATTCAGGAATCACAATATGGTCTCCTTCAAAGTACTCTCCCTGAGACAAGATACACTTTTGCCAACGCCGTTTCCACTGTTGATAACATTGCTAAAAGTCTTCAGTTGTGATGCTGTTCAGTTGCCGTGTCGTTTCTGCCTTGATGGCTTCCACATCTCCCAAGTGCCGCCCCCGAAACACCATTATGCATTTCGAGAACAAGAAAAATTTAAGTAAGTGGGTCCTTCATCACGACAATGCGCCCGCTCACACGTCGCTCGTTGTGCGTGAGGGGGGAGCACTTAGGAGATGTGGAAGCTATCACGGCAAAACGACACGGCAACTGAACAGGATCATCACAACTGAAGAGTTTCAGCAATGTTACCAACAGTGGAAACGGCGTTGGCAGAAGTGTATCTTGTTTCAGTGAGAGTACTTTAAAGGAGACCACATTTTAATACCTGAATAATTGTAAAATAAAGTTATTATTCAACTTTTATACGTATTTTCCGGACAAACCTCGTATAGTATGTTAATGGTTTTGTTATTCAGAATTTAGCAAGATATTAAAAAGCAATAATATAAAAGGGTGTTTTATTTATGGTAACTTATTATCAAAAACAAAAAACATATTATGATATAACTTTAAATGTACATGTTGTTGCATAACTCATATTGTTATTTTAATTGGAGATCTCTAAAATTTACTATATATTAGATTCTTGAAAATAAATCAGTTACTAAAGCAACTTTGTCGACAGATATGAGTTAGAAAAGTAGATTCTTCGACTATTATTGCCTACTAAGCGTTGGAAAACAATCTCAAATTGCATGCGGCAAATTTACAAGAAATTGTACAATAGCAAACAAATACCAAGAATTATTTGACAAACGTTCCGTCTGTTTGGGACCTCTCAAGAGTGAGAAAACTTTATTAAAAGTTCACTATTGTTACCATATGCGCAGCTGTAGACTTATAACCCAACCGTGGGTACATCAAATGTGAACAATAAAATGTTGCGACGTCTAGTGCAGGTCGTGCTAACATAGCACGTCCAAAAAATAAATCTGTGTATAAAGCATTTTTGTTAATACATATGTAATCAATTACATAAGTCGATTGTTTTATTATTTTTGCTTACTAAGCCTTGTCATAAATCAATCTCAAATCGCCTGTGACTTTACTTTCTGGGCGTGCTACGTTGGCACGAGCGCAACAAAACATTGTAACATTTTATTATAAATCAGTTACATGACAAAACTGGATATATTTAACTAAAAAGTGCTAAACATAATCGAAATTGAAAGTAGTGTCTGTTTTCAAGAAATGAAAATTTTTGTCTATATATTGTTGTTTTCTCAGAAATTAACGTTAGTCAAGTAGTATTTCTAAATTTTAAAATAATTACATATCAATGATGTATACAGGGTGGCCCACCGAAAACAAAACACGCCTTTTTTTATAGCTATTTTACACGCCCAAAAAAAAACGTCAGGGCACGTCAATTATTATTTGGGTGACTCCGGCAGTTCCCATGTCAAAAATCTTAAATGACATGATGGGCTGACAGGTACCACATATAAGAGCCCTTTAATTCTCTGTACAGTTATGTGCATCTTATATAGGTCAGGTTGTCCAAAGATCACCCAACAGCCCTATTTTTGAAAATAAAAAAATTCAGAAAATACTACAATATGGTCGAGAATGCCAATTCATGTTTACAAGGGACATTCATTAACGTTAAACCTTGCCCTAACAAATGAGCAGGGTGCTCCGGCAGCCCCCATCTCGAAAATCTCAATTCACAGGACGAAGTGACGCCTCATATAAAAGGTATTGTAATTCTCTATTCCACCAAATACATCTTATTCCGAGAAGAAAGCTTAAAAAAGCCCAAAGACCTCCTTTTCCTAGAAAACAATAGAAAATGCATCTACTTGACCGTGATCCCCTAAATGAATAACTAATTGTTATTTTTAACAAATAAATTACTTTTTAGATTACATACACTACCAAAGTCAAACGAATCCTCCTTTCTTGGGCCAGAGTACTAAGTTTGATTAGCACAGAATGTCTGTGATTACAAAGAATCATACAAAATTGTACGTATGACGTGTCACTCCACCCCCATCCCAATTAACTGGCTGCCCCTGTTAGCATCTACAGAAAACAATTATTAATACGAGGGGTCTACTCCAAACTTGAATTGGTCTTACCAACTAGTTCAGCATTTTTTTGCATTTTCTACTGTTTTCTAGGAAAAGAAGGCGCTGACATTTTTGAGATGGGGGCTGCCGGGGCACTCTGTTCATTTGTCAGGGCAAATTTTATCGTTAATGAATGTCCGTTGTAAACATGATTTGGCATTCTCGACCATATTGCAGTATTCTCTGATTTTTTTATTTTTTTAAAATAGGGCTATCGGGAGCCGTTGGAGCTCCCTGGCCAAAATAAGATGCATATTACTGTATAGAGAATTAAAAGGGCTTTTATCCGGTCGACCCATCATGTAGCAAATGTCACTGTAAAAAAACATCGTTTTTAATTTGATGTCTTAAAAAAAGCTACGCCTCGTAGTATCCAAAAGATCCACTAAAAAATTAAGTTGTTTTTTCTGCTACTTCCTATAAGAAGATCCTATAAATTGAAAATATAAACCATTATAATAAAAGAAAATGAAGAAAAAAAAACAATACAATAAATTTAATATCTGCCTAATATCTGCTTTGTTTTGATCACCTTTTTAACAATAAGTCCTAAATATTAACAATAGAGTAAAACCTTTTATATAAAATCCATATATTTCATACGGTAATTTTACAGTATGCACTAAAAATATTTTTAAACGCTAGCTCATCAGAATTAATGGGGGGTACGTTCAATACATTTTCCTCCAACCCTTCAAATAAAGTCGTAGTAGAAGAATCTCACAGTCTTTGCCGCCATGTATCATACACTTTTCTGAAATGACAACTTCAGACACAATATGTGTATCTTAATAATTTATAATATTAAAAAATTTTTAAAATGCTGTTTATTTAATGGAAACCTAGGCTTTTAAATTTTCATTATCAATCTAAGAAGATTTAAAAATATTTACACAACACAAGTAAATCAAACCTTGCGTTAATTACTTCGTGGTAATTGCGAAATGTACAGCTACACAATTTATATGACTAAATTACTGTCAGATATTAACACTACAAATACAGTTTGGTATTTATGATAAAATTTACTCAATGTCTTTACCCATCACATAAACTTACATTACTAAATAGTTGCAAATATTAACAAACGACTAAACGCATTATTTCAATTATCTGATATTTTGTCGAGGTGGACATACACATGATAGAAACATTAAATAAATAATAAAGTTTAATAATGTTCTAAACCAGAATATTTAGAAAAAGAATCCGCAAATAAAGTCGTTAATACCTATGAGCTTCAATAAAAATTTTCTTTGAACAAGTGATAAGAACTTTCACAATTCCTTAAACAGCTTTAATATTTTCATAGGACTAAGCAAACAATTTTCATAACAATGGAAAAGCGAAAGTCTAAAAAGTAAATTATTATATAAAAATATTTGAGCACTCAATAAAGTATGTCTTTATTTAGTTTTCACTTTTAAATTTTTTTTTTTTAAACTTAAATAGAAAACTAGCGCTTCTCTGTATTAGAATTATGGAAATGTAGACGTTTGCATATTTTAGATAAAAATTCATTTTATGAGCCGTACACATTTATTATTGGTGGGTCAATGACCAATTGACTTATTGATAAGCCACCACTGGTTTAAAAGAACATTTAAAGGATTTCCGGAGTTTTAAAATTTTCTGTAAAAATTTCTTAAACCCCAGAAAACTAATTATAGTCGGACAACCGTGTATGACAATCTTAAATCCATTTTGTCGAGGAAATTGTAAAAAAAACACATGTACGTATACCATTTTCTAAAATAAATTTAAATAGATTTCTTTGAGATAAATTATAAATAAACTAATATTCTCTCAATTTTTTAATAAAGTTGAACAAACATATACACAGTTCCATAATTTGTAACCTTAAGTAAGAGAAATTTATTTTCGTTTTGCGTCATTTTGTGTTTTTTCGCGTTAACAAATAAATTATCAAGTGAATATATTAATTACTAAATAATATTTCATAAAGTCCTCTATTTAATTCATACCTTTAACGTCTCAAACGTGTTCCCAAGTTATTAATCGTTAAGGTCATATTTTAGGGTAATTTACTTGTAATTAATTTCATGTTCCTTTTGAAAATCTCATAAGCATGTATTAAGTACACGTTGTGTACGTTTAATTTTCCATTACACTGAATTTCTGGCAATCAAACTAACTTGTACTTATAACTACAGGCAATCCATTGTAACTTAAGAAATCTCGCGCAGGAAAAATGTAGCTGTTTATAGAATTTCAAGGCGTGACCAGACAATAGTACACTCCGGGCAGAAGTAGGTATTACTAGCATATAATACAAATTGGTGCAAGATAAATATTAATTATTACACCAATAATTTATTACTTTTCTGGTTAGTAGGTACACAATATACAAAAATTCAAGCATTTTATTAACAAATTATGCTTTTACAATAATAATAATTAGGTAAATACAAATAAACAAATAAATACAATAATAAATAAAATAAATACAGAGCGATCTTTTATTTTGGATTTGAATACCTAAACTATAAATCATTAAGTTTATACTAATTTTGAACGAATAAAAATAGAAATATTTAATGAACACAATTAAATTTGCGGCAATTCAGGGTAACAACGACGCAGTATTAGAATCGTCATCTGAGCTGCAACTGAACCCGAAATCATCACTATCAGTTTCAATTCCAACATTAATAATTAACGATTCTGTAACAAAGTCCATAAAAACTTCGTTTTCGTAATATTCGTCTTCCAGTTTCTTGACGTTAGCGCACACCTTGTTCCAATCTTCTACCGTAATGGAGGCAAATTTTCTTCCGCTAATTTTTTCGCATCTTCTAACTTAAAAGTTACATTGTGGGATGCTACAAATTTTTTACGGTAGCCCAAATCATCTCGATTGGGTTAAGTTCGGGGTGATAAGGGGTAATCTTAACACAGTATGACCAGCTGCCTGCATTATTGTGTCTATTTTGAATTTTTAAGTTTGTTTTTGTTGTTTTTTATTAAAAATAAAGTTCAGCTTTAGTCAAATCCAATGATGCGGGAATATCGTTTTGCGTTAACCAGTCAATCATCACTTGTTTTCTGCTGTTTGAATTGGGCGCTGGATTTATTTGGACATTATGGTATGGCGCGTTGTCAATCACTAACACCGATTTTTCTGGCAAATTTGGTATCAGCTTTTCGGTGAGCCATTTTTCGTAATTATTGAAATTCATCTCATGATGATAATCTCCTGATTTGGTTCCAGATTTAAAATTAATAGTGCATTCTTCACAAAACCATGACTATCCCCTCCTGCATGCAACATAATTAATCGTTGTCCCTTAGAAATATTACCAAATAAACCATTTCTTGTTTTGTCGGTCCACGATTTTGAAACTGTATGGCTGCCATGGATGTAAGTTTCGTCCATGTAAATGATTGGTCGATTGTCATTGCGGTACATTTTAATTTTTTCAAAAAGCAATTCTTAAGTGTCTTATATCGGGCTTCTCTTGTAATAATTTTCGATTATTTTCAGCCGAAGAAAATTTAAACCCCATTTTTTAATAATTTTGTGTAGTGAAGACCTGCCACCGACATAATCTAAATCTTCTTTTAATTTTTGTAACAAATTCTTAAGAGTTACCCGTTGGTTGTTTGTTTTATGGTAATTATAAATGATACGCCTAATGTGATGCAGTTCTGTTTCATGTATGTCAGTAATTGGAAATTTTTTCTTTCGCTTCCTTTTGGAGATTTAAAAACATTGGCGTCCTCTTCAGCTTCAGGATCATTTGGTGCGTCATTCCCTTCCTTGATAATTTTGTAAAGCATACTCTGTGAAACACCTGTAGCCGCTGATAAATGGCTTTTTAACTCAACCTCAGAAGCATCTATGATGTTCACTTCATTGTTGGCAATTTTTTAAAATATTGAAAAACTTTAAACACTACTTCGCGAGTTTGAGCACTAATAGCTTTTCCCTGTCCTAACTTTGACATTTTCTTAATTTAAAACTAAATATATAGACCTAGCTATGCAAGTAAACTGATAATGTTCAACTAATACTCATTTTTACCCGGTTGCGTAAAGCATAATCTTTAGTTAACAAAAGATATTAACAATTTGTTAGCCAATCAGAGGATTTAAGATTTAAATTTTAACCAATCAGAAAGACATTTACTTAACAATAGAATTAATTTTGTTTTGTACATCCAAGCTTTTGTATTCTAAATTAGTCATTTTTAAAAGAAAGTTTTACATTCCAATGATATGAATTTTGACCCGGAAGTGTAGTTATTAAATTAAAATTAGAAAGATAAAAGATAAAATGTTATATTATCACATTATAAAGGACGGTCATTATAATCATATAAAAATTTAAATTGAATAAATGAATGTGAAGCAATATTTTAAATATCTACGGTGTACCTACGCTGATATCTTATACCGCCAGTGTTTCATGCTGGAATAACCAACAGTTACGAAATCATTTTACCTTTGAGTGTACAACCGGGTCCCTACTCCAACACCTTACCTGCGCAACGTGCAACTTTTTCTACAGTTACAATGGATTGCCTGTACATTGTTCGATCCTTCACGAATTTAAGAGAAACCGGTTTTAAAAGAATAAATGCCCTTTTAAAGACAGATATTTATCAAAATACATTAGTGACTTAATAATGTAATAAATAGTGATAATAAACATTCACACAGCCCATAATTTATTCTTCTGTGTACATAAATAATCAATCTTTATGTACACATAATATAAACATAGAGTAAAAATGATTTTTAAAACAATTTGGCACCGTAAAAATGTGTTTTATTCAAAATTAACAGCTGTATTCATAAAAAATACCAAAACCATCTTAAAACTGGTTTTTGCAAGAATACCGATTCTAGTGACTTCAGTAGAATTGGGTTGCAAACTTGATGATATTTAAAGTATTTCGTCCGTTTAGAGGTTAAAATGACTTTTGCAGTGATTGTATGATATCAAAATAGTAACGTATAGATGTAAGTAGAGATAAAGTGTCTAGTAGTACGATGTAGAGATATATCTTGTATGTTAAGAATATATATCGATTTTTGTGCGTACGTGATCAACTAAAGTGAAAGTGGGAAGAGAGACGCTCTCGGGTAGTAGAGAATGATGAACGTGTAGTTTTGGGTCCGTGAAAAAACAATTAATATAGAATGTTCTTTGCCAATCATTTGTTACGGTCAGTTGTTAGGAAAGTATGCCCCTCGGTGGAGAGTAGGGTGCGGGTTAAGAAAGTCAACGTTATTCCTAGAACCTATAGAAAAAAATTAAAAAGGTAGGGCGCCAGGTTCGAGTAACGCTGAGAGAAGAATCTGACCCAGAACCAAAGGTCAGCAGCTAACTGTCCGCAGCAGAATATACAGAAAAAGGGAAACAAATCACGAAAGAATTCGACATAAAGTCAGAGAAACCTTCACACAATATTTATTCACCCCAATACACAAACGAATTTGTGATAGTTCACAGCATTAAATAGACACAGATATATTACGAATACACACGAGCTAAAACGGGTAACGTACAGCATTAAACATTCAGGTAACACGAAAATGACTAGAGCTACATAGAATTACAAGTTAAAGTAAAGAGAATTACCCAAATATTTACCACTGCTACGCCACTGTCTCGTATATGCAATTGATATTTCGCGTACTGAAGGTACGCCTATGGTGAACTTAACCTAGAATGTATGTCGATTTATGGTACTGAGTAACGTTACAGATTACATGAATTTAAGGAAGACGTGTAAGGGAAGTTTTAAGACTAATTCAGTCACCGCGAAGTTTAAACGATTGTTCAATTTGGCCTGTCTGGGAACGAGCTCGTACCGAGAGGGTCAATGGAACTAAATGCGTTCGGCTTAATTAAGATTGAGGTTTAAATTCTTACACGACTTATACACCACGTAGGTATTAAATACTCTTATCTATAACTAGTTAACGTTCCAGGTATATTATGCAATTACACATTCGAGCGACAAATAATCCGCAATAAATTTTCTACGTTCGCGCCTGATAGTTGGTGTCAAGGGGTGACTTCTACTTGAGTGATAGGTCGACTGCAGGTTCACGCGCAATTAAAAGGATATTAAAACCTCTGACCTTCCACGCAGCAGTAGGAATATTACTCTTGCTCTCAATGGTACTAACGGTTCGGAATGAGCCTCCACCGTGGTCTGCGAATCTGACGGAGTATTCGTGGGTAGCTATTTCGGCACAACGCCTCCAAAAGCCATGAGTAGACCCGCAATAGCCGTACAAGTTGACGAAGGAACAACCGGAAGAAAATATATTCGTAATAGGGAGACATAAACCACCCTTTCTATAATAAACATAGGGATGTTAGCGATAGATAAGCTCCGAGAGCAATCGTATACCTGATGCAAAGCGTCCCCTAGCCTGAAGAATGCAGGACGTGCTTATTGAACAGTCCACGTGGAGCACAACCTTTTAGCAAATTTTAAAAGCCACTTTATGCGGTATCTTATGTTTTACCTACAAAATAAAGTTTTTATAACGTTGAAAGGTTTCAGAATCTCTTACCATCGGCCTGATTACCCCTTCAAGCAAGGAAAATTTCAGATGAGGATTTATCTTCTCCCTCGTGAACGGTTGATTTAGGACAAGCTTTCCGGAAGCGTTCAAATGCAGCGGACCCATCGTTGACAGTTTCAAGTTATCAACGCCGGAAACCAATACAAAGTAATGCCCGCGAAATTGGGTTAAAGAAGTGTGTACACAGGAGGAGCGTTTACACTTTGAACGTTACACATTGAAAGAAGTGTTGTGGTTGTAATTAATTAACCCAGTTAAAAAACGGTATAATAAAAAACAGGTAAAGCTGTGCATTGTTGACAAAGCCCTCGAAGTGCTGAAAAAGCCTGCAAAGTAGTATTAATAACAATAAACCCATAAAATTGTTAATGTGTAACAGTTGCAGTTCACAAATAATAATAGATAAAAATAAAGTGACGGCTCTAGCGATGCAACCTAGAAAAGAAAGAACACAAAAATATTGTGCTCGAAGTAGCGTACTAATTGCTTGAAAGATCACGTATTTATAAGCGTTAGCACAGTAGTGTCCGGCCAACTCGGTGAGATGGGGAAGGCCCTTAGGAGAACTAAAAGAAATATCTGCTGAGTAACGTGGCACCACCTGCTGGGTAACGGAGAAAAATAAAACCGATCAACAGAAATTCACTTGGTTTGACTTAGAGTCTAACACGCTAACACAAATTTAAGAGAGACCGAAAGACACATAAATATAGCACATACAATTTAAAATATTAGGAGTATCTAGTAGAAATTATAAAGTCTGTCGCAATAAAACTTGCGTGCATTAGCAATAACCCAATAATTATAGTCAGCGTTCAAGTAGGTAGTAATTCAGTTAAGTTTTTCGTTTATTAACTAGAAAAAAAAACCACGCGGTGACTTAAAACTAATAGTACACTCGTTCTAATACGGAATGCAGCTTCCGCCAATCCAAAAGCCTTTTGTTTTAGCTTACCCCGCGATACTTTGAAGGAGTTAGTGCCAACCACAACTAGCGTGGGTGTATGGAGGCTACCCCGAATAACAGTTGTCTTAAATGCTAAAGGTATAACCGCTTAATGTCGCGTGTACATAAGTTTCGAACGCATGCAAATATAAATTGGTTCCTTAAAACGATAATTTAGCTGTATATTGTTGTACGTAGTTCTGATAAGGAAGGTCCTTACTAACGAACAGCAACTCAAAGATTCGTATGATTTCGTTGGGCAGAAATAAAAGACCCAATTCTAGAAGTAGAAAGTTGCCTTGGTGAATAGCAGCCGCAGCGGTTGACCCCAACCCCTGAAAGATATTCGGCCGTGTATCTCCGAGGTCGAGATAGCACAAACGTAGGCACGTTTTGTGTCACGATAGTGATTCTAATTGCTTGTTCCAGCGTCCCCAGAAATTGTCCAGACAGTCAATTGTGAGAAGGATATGAGGTCCAGACACGTGCTAAATACTACGTTGTAATTAGCAATTAATAAAACCGCTAAATCAACCAAAGTAATAGTAATGAAAACCACTTACAGCGTAAATTGTCGGATTATATTTCCACACTAATTTACTGTGCAATTATTGAAGCCACATAGCAATTTTAGATGTAGTTTTTAGCTTTGTGCAGCACGGCCAATCGCCCAAGAAAGAAGAGAAAGTTTTTCAAGATGTCGGCCCGTCGCTTTGAGTAAAACTCCCAAAATTCCGATTAACCAATAGGAAAATTCGTTTCAATGCGCGGTAAATTTGATTTTTGTCGCAACGCGCAACTTGAAGATTTTGAACCGTAACAAATGAAGGAAACTTAAACAATTATAACCACAAAAGTTGAGGAAGCAGTCCAGGTTCGAGAGGTCATTTGCCGAGATCCGTAGAAGGTCGCACGTACGCGTCGAATAGATTTATCAGGGTAGTTTAAGATAGTATATTAAAATTTGTGTATTAAAAATTAAACAAGATTGTAACAAATTATAAATTCCGCAAAGTCGTGCACGTAACGCTATGTAGGATTATATTATATATATATATATATATATATATATATATATATATATATATATATATATATATATATAAATTACAATTGTGTTAAATTTTAAACCACGTTATTGTTATTAAGAACCCAAGCCTTAGAGATGTTATCAACCAAAGAATTTTGAACAAAAAAAGTTTCATGCTCACATTCAATGTAAAGTTATTATTCAACACAAAAATGCAATCATTGCAATTTGTGGAAATTTAGCGGGTTGTTTGATAGATGGCGTCCATGTCAAAATTCTCAACTAAAGGTGCGTTCTTTTACTCAACTGAATTGAACAATTCTATTACATCTGAGTACTTCACCTCATCTAAATAACAAATAGTTTGCATTCCCGCTACTAATAGAATCCTATCCCAACAACTACACTCGCTTTCCAAGCTAGGCTTGCAATACGAAAAACGGGAACTGAGTCGTAGTGAAGTGGACTGTAACAATCAGAGAATCGTACATTCAAAAATAGAGCTTTATTTTTAGTTATTTCTCAAACGTGTCTAGCCTTCTAGAGAAGTGTAAGAGAGATTTTAGGCAAACACCATAATTGTAGTTGTATTTAAATGCATTTAACGTTTGTTCGTCCAAGTATTATAGTGTGTCTTTTATCTATTTATTATAAAAATTTTAATAATTGATGTTTTAATTGTTTTTTTAATTTATTAAGTTACATTTTGATTTACAGTAGAGTATTTTTCCTCCAATTATTAGTACGATTTTAAAGTGTTTTCCTTCTAGGTAGAGGTAGATATAAAAATAACGGCCTAAAAATTACATCTAAGGCCGACATTTCGCCCAAACTTGTGAGGGCTTTATTGAGTCAAAAGTAGTTTAAGAATCGTAAGGGTCATTAAATTTTAAAAGAAACATCAAGGTTGATGATGTCAATCTAAATTAACGAATAAACAAGAATTCTTGTTTATTCGTTCGTTCGTCAAGTACACACCGTGTCCCACGTAAGGCGGCGATTAGACCTTTATGGAGATTACATCAATTTGATTTTTTGTAAATTTGTAGATTTATATAAAAATCTATGATCTTTCAAATAAAAATATAATAAAATTAAATTATCGATGAATCCATTTATGTATTGGTGCTTCAAACAATAAATTATAACTTCTGTCAAACCAATACTAATAATAATAAACTATAGTTTCGACGTGATAATTAGCAGGTCATCATCAGAAAGTATTTATAATACAGAATGACAAATTACATATATGACATTAAACAACAATAAATTGTTAATATAAACAAAATTTTTTTGTAGGTAGGTGTTTAATTTTGGCAAAATTAATATTTAAGAAATAATTCATCAAAATTTGTTTGATCATTTAATAAATAATTATTATTTGAAGATTTGATTTAAATAATTTCAAGTATATTTAAACTTTTATATTAAATTTATTTATTAATAATGGATGTATTAAAGAATTACTTGAAAAAGAGTGCCCATTGACTAAAACATGTTCAGCAAAAGTTGATTTAATTGAATTATAATTAAGAAAGTATTTCTTAGGATTATTAATGTTACGTAAATGTTCTTTTAAACGTATATCAAATTTTCTAATAGTTTTGCCAACTTAAAATTTACCACAAGAACATTCTAACTTATAGTTATATACCACTATTACTAAATAATTTTGTTATTAATTAATTTATTAGAAAAAAAATTGTGATAATTTATTAGATGATTTAAATATGATTTTGCAATTTAAGAGATTGATTAAATTTTTACATAACTTATTAAATTCTGCGATAAATGGAATTAAAATATGTTTGAAATCAGTTTTATTCTTAATTGAAGTAAGTGATATTAATAATTTTAAGTTATATTTATAAAAATATTTATTGTATAAATTGTTAATAATGTGTAAAAGAAAAAGATTAATTTCAGCAATTCTAAAGATAATAAATTTTTTTTTGTTAAAATTTTCTAGAGATAAAGGAGTATTAAATAGACGATTAAATAAAAAATAAAAATTATCAAATTTATGTGAGAAATGGTGAAACGAGTCAAATATGTGAGGAGTTGTAGATTTTTTAAAAATATCAAATTCTAATTTATATTTTCATTAAAGCAGATCATAATGTCTAAAAATAAAATTTTATTATTATTAGAAATTTCATAAGTAATAAAATATAATGGTCATTGTACAACTTTCGGTTATAAAGAAAGAATTACTTACTTTTTCGGAAACTCCATATCAGGTTAATTTTTGATTTGTCTAAAGAGAATGGACTATAGCAATCAAAGATGTGTCCATAGATTAAAAAATGTGATACTAAGTGTTTCGTATTTGTTGTTACATTTTCACATCTTCAATGAGCAATAACTTTTTAAGTCAAATGGAACACTCTGTATTTTTTTATTCTGTAGTGTGCATGTTGAAATTCTCTTTCAAATCATATAAGTATTGTTACCATTACGGCTATTACTTTTGGAGATATTTGCAATTTCCTACTATTGGGGCGTACCAGATCTGTTACCGAATTGGCCTTGATTAGTATTATTTAAGAAACATAAAACTGTGTGAATTTGACATAACCCAATAAACGTTCAAATAATTGTTGTGGGTTGTGATTTCAATCATGCCGGCACGTTAACAGTTAACATAACAGATTTGGTAGCCCCAGTAGTAGAGTATTGGAAATATCTCCAAAAGTAGTAACGATAATGGTAACAATACTTATATGATTTGAAAAGAATTTCAACCTGCATACTACAGAAGGTTCCATTTGACTTAAAAAAGTTTTTGCTCTTTAAAGATGTCAAAATTTCATAGCATGTAACTTACTCTAACATTTTTTAATCTATTGGAAGAACTTCGTTTACTATAGTCCATTCTCTTTATACAAACCAAAAATTACCCCAATATGGAGTTCCCGAAAAAAGTTACAGATATTTCCGTTAACTTTGCATCTGTAAAAATTTGACTAAAAAACTAATATGTCGAAATCTATAACTCCCTAAGGAAAGATAAAGTGTCTCTAAAATTTGAAGTAGAATCCGAAAATGCAATAATATACAGTGTGTCCAAAATTCGATGCTCACCATTGGTATTTTGGAAACGGTAAGAGTTACAGGGTCGGTTAAATGGAACAATATGGAGGTATTTATCTTACCTCTTCAGACCTTCTCTTGTTTTTCCAAAGAAATGCGTTGCCTACTAGATATTGCAAAAAAGTGAAAATCGGCATTTTCTTTAAACTTGCGTAGAATCCACACTATTTATCCTATCAAAAATATGTAAATATAAAAGTTGTAGACATTTAGATATTGAATAATATGCGTCATTAAAATATTTTTTGCTTGCATCAGTAGCGAAATATGACCCAAAGTTGCATTTTTTAAATGGAAATGATAATTTATTTTTATACAGTTGAATTACTTGATTTTTTTCCTTTTCAACGATATAAGGTTCGAGCTATTTATCTTGTGTACTTTAGAAGATATAAAGAAAAATCGTTTTTGAGATCTGTAGATGTATTTTAAAGCACATCACACTATCCATGATTGCAAATTTTTAAGAAACAAACAACTGCACATCAAATCTGTCAATAATATTGTTACAGTAGTATCGTGTCAGAACTTGTAGTTGTTGTAGTAAGCTATTCATATTCAAAATTGATGATGCAGTTTTCAAACCATGAAAAAACGGACATGTTTGTTGTCTACATAAGATGCCATCGTAATTCAACTGCGGCAGCAAATGAATATCACAACTTATACCCCGAAAGAAGGCAACCTCACAGAACTTTGTTTTCCCGACTCGAGCAAAATCTTCGACAAGGTGGATCCTTCACCGCCATTCGTCCTACAACCTATCAAAAAGACAATGAGGATGCTGAAATAGCTGTTCTAGCCGCTGTTAATGTTGAGCCTTCCGTTTCAGTAAGAAAAATTTCGAATGACAGTGGTATGGCAAGAAGTTCAGTACATTATGTTTTAAAAAGAAGAAATTTCATCCTTATAAGCCAATGATATGCCATCATATCAAAGAGAATGATTATGCTCGAAGAGTTACATTTTGTAGATGGTACCTGGATGAAGTTACAAACGATAATTCTTTTTCTAAAAAATTCTTTGGAGCGATGAAAGTAGATTCACAAACAACGGCATTTACAATCGGCATAATTATCATTATTGGAATAATGAAAATCCGAAAATAGTTCGAGAATCGCGTTTCCAAGAACGATTCGGATTTAACGTGTGGTGCGGTATTTTGGGAAATCGTTTGATAGGTCCATTTATTTATAATCAAACGCTTAATTCGACTAGATATCTTCAACTGCTGCAAGCCGAAGTCGAAGATGCATTGGACGAGCTACCTATTCAAGAAGAAAGAAGTATTTTGTTTCAGCAAGACGGCGCCCCGGCCCATAATTCCAGGATCGTCACTGAATATTTATCAGCAAGATTTGGAAACCGTTGGATTGGAACAAACGGTCCCATACGTTGGCCTGCGCGATCACCAGATTTGTCCATACTAGATTTTTCCTGTGGGGACACATAAAAAATTTAGTATACGTTGTCAATTATGAGAACGTTAATGATTTGCAGCAGAGCGTCATGCAGGCCTTTAATTCAGTTAGCGTCCGTCAATTAATGAATTGCCGAATAAATATTGAAAAACGCTATACAAAATGTTTAGAAGTCAATGGCCGCACTATTGAGAATCTTTTATAGGAAAACTCATTCGTTTTACGATGTTATCCACCCGTTATGTTTTGTTATTATTGCTTACAACTTGGTAACATTATAAATCTGCCTCAAAAACGATTTTTCTTTATATCTTCTAAAGTACACAAGATAAATAGCTCGAACCTTATATCGTTGAAAAGGAAAAAATCAAGTAATTCAACTGTATAAAAATAAATTATCATTTCCATTTAAAAAAATGCAACTTTGGGTCATATTTCGCTACTGATGCAAGCAAAAAAATATTTTAATGACGCATATTATTCAATATCTAAATGTCTACAACTTTTATATTTACATATTTTTGATAGGATAAATAGTGTGGATTCTACGCAAGTTTAAAGAAAATGCCGATTTTCACTTTTTGCAATATCTAGTAGGCAACGCATTTCTTTGGAAAAACAAGAGAAGGTCTGAAGAGGTAAGATAAATACCTCCATATTGTTCCATTTAACCGACCCTGTAACTCTTACCGTTTCCAAAATACCAATGGTGAGCATCGAATTTTGGACACACTGTATAAGAAATTTCATTTAAAATAACGAAGTTGATGTCAGTTTTCGGTACAACCGGAACTGTCAGAAGAATGAAAATATTTTAATTGAGTTGGCCCTATTGGTTTTGGTCATTCTCCAAATTTTCAAATTTTTTACATGTATAGTTTTCCGTATACCGCTAATGCCGGTTCCCGGTGAGAAACATAAAATTTTCTCAAAATCTAGAAACAATGAAGAAGTGAATGAAATTTGAAATTTAGAATAGTTTCACTGTAGCACTATTAATGAAGCAAATTTTCTCCACCCAAAGTGACTTCTGTTCACACCTGTATTTATCAGAGTTTTTATTGTATTAATATAACTTTTTAAAAAATGAAAATGCAAAAAAAAGTTTTAACAAAAATTGTATACCTAGATCTTAAGCTGCAACTTTTAATTGAAAGTCTTTTTAATATCTTCATTTGTTACAGAGGTAAAGCAAATTTTTTAATATAGGTATCTAATTATACAGGTACAGTGAAGGTCCTTTTGTATGAATATTATATTAACGAAGCTTTTTAAAAAATAAAGATAGAAAAACATTTTTAAATAAAAGTTATAACTTAATATTTTAAGGGAAAAATGTTATTTAGATGTTAAATAATTTATCTTTTGTTTAAAATAATAATGCGGTTGAATTATAAAAACTTTAAAAAAATTTGATCAATATTTCTTTACTCTCCAGAATTTTTGAATTTATTATAATATGATTTGTGTTTTAGAAACATGCAACAAAAACAGAAACTACGGTTATGTTTCTTTTATTTAGATGATTAATGTACTGTATATGTCATACACAGTGGCGTGTATAGTCTCGGCATTCTCGCAGCATTCACACCTGCTTTTACCTCACCTTTCAGTGCTCTATTATAAATACAGAAAACATTGGTTACGTTTTAGTAGCGGTTACATAGTATAGTGATGTAACCGCTACTAAAAATATTCATTTATGTGTTCGTGAATTTTCAAGAGTTCATATTTAGCCTAAAAACATATTTGTATTTTATTAAAATAGGACGCGTTTTTGCACCATTTAAATTTAATATTGAAGACGTTTTGATAGTTACAAAAAATAAATACATACTTATACACATTTTAGTATGATTCGATAAGACATTTTGGGGATAAGCCGTTTTTTTTAAAATGTGAGTAAAGAATACAGAGAAGAGTGTCCAATTCACACCGACAACTAGTAATAAATAGCGAAACCATTTTATTACGTCATAGGTGTGTAACAAATATAAACTCCATCTATCATCATCACACAGATCACACAAAATATAATATTTTGTTGCATGTTTAAATTTGAAACAATGACCACTAATATAAATTAAAAACCATGTTAAGGAAAGATTGTACAAGGGCAATAGAGTATTAGAATTGGTTTAAAGTGAACTAATTTAAAATTTGAAAAAGTTCATTACAAAACCTATTTGTATTTGAATAAAGCAATACGTTTATTTGTTAAGAAAACCAAATAGGTCTCGCCCTAGGCGTGGACACTTTCTAAAGTGTTAGCAATTGAAAACATTTTTTCGTTAATTTTATAATTAACATAATTAAAATTGACAGCGGTGCCATCTACGGTACTACTCCATCGAGTCCCCCTCTTAAATAATGGGAAACCAATTGAAATGTTAAATGATTTACTACTCCATAGTAAGCCAAATTCTATTAAAACTACAAATAATGTAATGAATGAAAAAATCTAAATGTTTAGAGATTGAAGACATTGAAAAATTTATAATAACGGCACCTGATGAAGACTATATCTTAATGAAAGTACGTATACATTTCTTACTTGACTGCTTAGGTATTATTTATTCTATAATTGTAATTTCAGACGGAATTAGTAATTGGTACAAGTGCAGCTTATCAACGAGATGAACTGAGCATTAACAGTAGATAATGTTAAAGACAGAGGTGAAGTAATTATTATATCAATTCCTAACACGAAAACAAAATACCCTAGAAGTTCATGTGTTACTGAACCAGCGTGGTTAACCATAATTAGGAAATACATGTCTTTAAGACCGTCTGAAGTGCCCTTGAATAGATTTTTTCTTTTCTACAAAAAAAACAGATGCACGGAACAGCCCGTAGGCATTCATATGTTTAGAGCCTACCTGCAAAAATAGCCACATTTTAAAAATTGGAGAATCCGCAACAGTATACAGGGCACTGTTTTCGAGGAAGTAGTGCCATACTTTTGAATGGCCATGGAGCCAATATTACTACAATTAAACGATTCAGCGGCTGTCAAGGCACTGCTGTTGCTAAATCATACATAGAAGACCCCTTAAAGGAAAAACTGCCATTTCAAAGCAGTTAACAGAACTGCAACAAAATTCAATATCCCATCTACATTGTAGAGTTCCAGACTTAAAAATTAAATAATAATAAAAAAAAATTATGTATAATTACCCTAAAAGGTAGACGAAATTAAACCGCTAGTTTTTTTTTGTACGCTTTTGCTCTCGAAATATATCGGAAAGAATTCTCCGCCTTAAATTTTTTTTTGTTTGAACTAATGAAATAAGGGCGATGCAGGGACACTTGTGTGTGAACCTTGTAACGTGTTACTAGAGGTATGTACAATGTATGTTTAGATTAATTTTGGGGATGCTTTATTTTGAACCAGATTTAAGTTTGCCCTTTTGCACGTTTTTAGTTTTACCTTTACGATTGTTTAAACCACAATTATAGAAAAATTTACTAATTAAGAACCGCTAATGTAGTTTCTTTGTCTGAAAATTTATTGCGTAGAGAATCGTCTCGCGCGTATTTTTTTGTAAAACGCCCTCATGAAGCGTTCGTCACCAATTTATCAAATGTTTTTTTTATTAAAGTTTAATTATATTGAGTTCATATATGTTGCTATGGGAAACAATAGATAAAATATAAGTTAACAATGTTTAGTTCAGATTGTAAAATAACCACTGTCGCGGAGGCATAAATTTGGGCGTTTTCATTCTATTTTTAGAACATATGAAGGGGATTTTTTTAACAATGCAACAAGATGTGGAACGCTACTAAATTATTATTTGTTTTAAATCGTTTGTTTTAAGGGTCGTTTACATCTATTTGAATTGAATTAACGTACGTAAAATTAAGAATTGCCAAATGTTTAGCACCATTCCGCTAACACTTGCGTATACGGAAAATTAACGTGTATACGAAATTGTTGTGTCAACTTCAACTTAAGAAGTTACTAGACAGTTTATTATGTTTGTATGCAGTTTTACCATGAGTGATTGTAAAGTAATGTTCAATGAGAACTTCTTAAGCTAACTTAGTAAATGTAAGCGGAAAGCTTCGTGTATTCGTGCGTTGATTCTTATTTTTTTGTGTCTGCATTGATTTAGTTTAACTGGATGTGAACGATACCTTACTCATGAATTCGTTTGTACTTAACTTTTACAAGTTGGGGAACGTTTTTGAATGAAGGCTCTTATCGATGTTGTTTTTTTGATATATTGATTTAGTTCGAATCGGATGGGTGTATTTTAAGCCGCCTGGTAACGACCGTTGGTTGACTTAATTGTCCTACCTGGTTTGTTGCAAGTGGAGTAGCTTGTACACCTCCACCGTGGAATTATTTGATATTTTGATTTAACAAACGTTGGGGAGTGTTCGTCAGAAAGGGAGCGGTTCAAGCCGCCTGGCAACAACCGTTGGTTGACTATGTCCTAGCTGGTTTGATGCAAGTGGAGTAGCTTATCTCTCTCCCCGACTTAATGCCAAAAAGAGAGAGGTTCAAGCCGCCTGGCAAGAGCTGTTAGTAGACTTAATGTCCTAGCTGGTTTGATGCAAGTGGAGTAGCTTATCTCTCTCTCAATTTAACATGAAACTTTTACTATGACATTTATTGTGATTGAACTTATTATTTACCTGCTGATACAAAGAATATCAAAGCAGAGGTTATTGATTTATGATCTTGATTTTATTTGATATGATATTTATTATGTATATGCAATGTATTGTTTTTGGTTTTGTTTTCTCTGTGTCTTTACTAACATGCTACAAACGAAGTTATGAGGCTATTTGATGATTATTTATCTCATAAGAATTGAAATATGATGAACATATCTTGTTGCAGTGTTTTATTTGATTTGGTTAATATTTTGATTATTGACATTTATGTGTTATGCCTTTGCGATTTGTGTGTTATTTGTGTATGTCCAATGTACTTTTCAGGTTTTCCTTTTTGTAAGCAGCCTATGCAGGAATTAAATATTAAATGTTATTGTGGTTTGCATGAGAGTTTTATTTTAATTTATTGGTTTATAATACATTATCCAAAGTGAATCAGTTCTCATTCAATCCGAATCTATCCAAATCTTGTAGATAAATTAAAAATAATCACAACGTAGGATCCTTTTTCATTTTATTTATTTGACGATCACAACTTTCTTTTGTTAAGGCCAAATTTTATTAACTTTATTTTTGGAGTGGGTTACTGACTTCTAATTTATGTACTACGACATGGGTTAGTTGTCACCTCTGATACTCGTGACTTGTTTTGAAATTTTGTCATGCATGTATCACTACAACATCAAATCAAATACCTACTGAACTTACATTTAGTTCTATAAATGACGATATTAATACTAATGCGCCCTCTACAATTAACCAAGATTCTATGGATACCACAAACGGCAACAATCAATATCCACAATTTCGAAGTAAATTCTAATAATTTAGATACCATGCCAAGCATTAGTGTTTCGAACTTACATAATTGCACTATAAACTTTAATTTTAAAATAAAGTACCTTTGGTGTTGTTTTTTTTATAATACAAATAAGTTATAACATAAACATGCTCATGCTTAAGAATGTTTATTATTCAATGATGTTACTTCACAATATTAACTAACCTATTTACAATTCACTATCGGGGCTGCCATCTAGGACTTTTTTTAGTACTAGTCCGGGAAATGAAACTTCCTGGCAAATTTTTGATCTGGGAAAACAGTCGATAAGGGTGGGACGTTAGCAGATTGACCTGGTATAATGTACAATGTTAGTTATGAAAAGCAACCGAAAATGAGTATGTTCATTTTTTTTATTTCAACTTTTTAAATAGGGGAATGGCAGTGATGCCAATGTATTTTGCTAACCACATGGCTGTACAAACACTTTGTTAAAAAATTACCTATATTGCATTAATTTAATCTTGCAGATTCATAGTCAAATATATCATCGAACAGATTCCTTATTGCCAACCACGGAAAGTGACTATAAATTTTAGAAAGACTTATTTTATGAGCAATTCAGCAGGATAAGTCAATTCTCGTTGTGCACACGACAATTTGGTAAAACGACTATTTGAGAAACAACTCCAAATCCTATTAAACTAATTAAGAAGACAAGACGACGTCTGTAGGGTCGGCTAGTATCGTAGTAAAAATTTGTATCATACTGAATTTCATTAGAGTACAGATTGTAAAACTCTAATATATGAATTATAAAACAGGAATAGACAAAATATCATTTGTATTAAAAGATCAACCTTTTAAAAAATTTGTGAAGATAATTAAAAATGTATTGATTAATGCTTTCTGCACTGTAAATGACTCTTTAAATTACATTTTTTAATTTAATTTACTATTATTGACTTGTTTTGTATCGTTATTGTGATCCCAAAACTAAATAAGGTAAGGCGGGGTAAGTGGAAATTCGGGGCAAGTGGAACCCATGCTAATTTCAGGCCTTGAGATAAAGAACACAACAGCGAAATCTATGAAACAGAGTTCAAATAATCTCTACGAAAACTAACAAGGCGGTTGGAATACGTTAGAAGCACGTGGACGTGAACAGGAAGGCTCTCTTTAGATTAATCCGTTTCCAACTACCAGAGCGAGTAGGTGGCGTGATCGAGAGTGTTTGTTTTCTGGCCGTCTGGAGGGCGATTTTCGCGAATTTTTTGAGGTCAGTTAATGCCATATGATTGTGTAATGTGTTGTTAGAGTGCAGAAGCCGTATTTCCTAGTGAGTAATAAATGATGTCATGTTTACACTTCGCCCATTATTTTCATCACATGAGGCAAGTAGAACCCAAACAAAAGGGGTTCCACTTGCCCCAATGGTTTCCACTTTCCCCACTGTTGCCAATTGAAAAAAAAATCATACTAAGCCTTCTCAGGTAGATGCTATGAAAGTCAATGTTGCTAATCCAGGAAACTATGGTGCGCAATTATGTTCGAAAAACGGGCCCCCCTGTCTACACTGAAGAACAGCTCAGACGTGCGATGGAAATGGTTGCTGCTAGTGAGCTGACTCTTTACAGAGCCAGTAAGGTATTCAAAATACCTAAGCCGACTCTGTTCAAACGAGTGAAAAACAAAAGAGCGTCAAAAGCCAAACTCTAGGAAGGCCAACAGCTCTCAGCTTCTCAGAGGAGAAAATCATTGCTGGCAGCTTAATAACATTAGACAAATGGGGCTTTGGCTTAACTAAGAAAGAAGTTCTCGAGATGGTAGGACGTTATCTTAGAGAAAACGAGATTTCCACACCATTTCGGGACGGAGTTCCTGGGGATGACTGGTTCAACCGATTCAAAAAGACATCCAATTTAAGCATTAAAAAGCCGCAGAACGTAGAAGTATCACGACAAAAAAGCATTGATCCATTCATCATATCTGCCTATTTGAAGTTGCTGGCTGAAGTTATGAAAGATGTTCCACCAACACAAATATTCAATATGGATGAGACAAGTTTTTGTATTGGCCCTAGAAAAGCCAAGATTGTTGGTAAAAAGGGAGTGTCAGCCCACAGTGGGCCGGGCAGAGAGAACATATCAGTTTTGGTGACAGCAAATGCAGTCGGAGAAAAATTGCCACCATTGGTAATTTTCAAAGGAAAACATGTTTGGGATTCATGGATTCCAAAGGAAGGTGAATTTCATCAAACTTCCTATGCGGCTACAAAAAATGGTTGGATGAACAGCTTCACATTTGAAGGTTACTTCATAAAGAATTTGATGAAGAACATCCCCTCACAAAGACCCGTGGTTGTTATTTATGACGGACACAGTTTTCATATCAGTATTCCTTTAGCTCGTGAAACTAGGAAAAATAACGTCACCCTCTTGAAGTTACCAGCTCACACCACTCACCTGCTTCAGCCCATGGACTTGAGTGTTTTCAAATCGATGAAAGACAAGTGGGATGAAGTAGTGAAATGGCAAAGGAACAACTATGGTTACAAACTGCCAAAATCTACTTTTTTTGCATTGTTGTCCAAGGTTTGGACTCACTTAGATCCACAAGTGATAAGAAATGGATTTGTAAAAGCAGGCATCTTCCCTTTCAGTAGTGACGTCATTCCAGTAGATAAATTTGACCCACAACAATATCGTAAGTGGTGTGAATGGAATAGCTGTTCTCAATCAGCATCAAATGTATTGGAACTTCATTCAACATCCACCAGTTCTAATTTTGTTTACCAGGAGACTTCTCTCCACAATTTTGTACATCCCATGCTGCATCTGAAGCAACTCTATTCACACCAGAAACATCATTTCATCAATCAGACACCCCAGGGCCATCAACCCAAACTGCTTGTCCAGTGAAAAATATTTCTTTTGAAGAGATGTTATTAGAACAGATGAAGCAGTCTCCACAACTCATAAGCAAACGGAGGAGAGTTTGTGAAGGAGCAGAAATAATAACATCTGACGAAGTGTTTGCCAAATTGAACTCTGAAGTGAAGAAGAAAAATTATGAGAACAGCAAGACCATGAAGCGCGGGAGAAAGACAGCTGTAGTGATGGAAGAAAGCAATGAAAACAAGGAACAATATAAAGATAAGGTGATGAGTGATTCAGATTCAGATGCGCCAAATTTCATGGAAGAAGAATGACAAGAGATGGAAGAAAGAGAACATTTTATGAACTTGATGTCAAAAAATGTTTCAGAAGCCGAAGTAGGAGATTGGGTTCTCGTCAAGTTTCAATCTGGCAAAGTCTTGAAAGTGTATGTTGGACAATTGACTGAAGTCCATCCTTGTTTAGAAGCAAAATTCGCTCGAAGGATCTCCTCTACTTCGACTTTTCATTGGCCGAATGTTGAGGACAGAAGTATTATTCGCGGTGACGAAATTCTCAATTTCATACCATCACCAACCTTCGAGAAACGTGGAAAGTTCAAATTTCCCATTTCGTTTGATTCATATAACGTTGGCTAGGTACCTATATGCATGAATTTATTCAGACACAATTTGGATCAGTGGGACTTGCATTTTTCTTATTTTAATTTTTCAAGTTCTTAAAGAAATATTTCTTTCGTTAACCAGTGCAATTTTTGTCTGAAAAGGACTCAAATGCAATTCGAATTACGTTTCCTCATTTTCAAGAAAGTTTTAAGTTTTCGGTGTCCAGGACAATTGCACAATTCACACTGCGCGTATTGTTCGGGATTGGTTTGCAGATCATCCCGAAGTTGAACTTTTGCCGTGGCCTGCAAAATCGCCGGATCTTAATCCAATCGAAAATTTGTGGGCAGCTAGCGTGAGGGATTGGAACAATTTCAACGACGGCGTTAGAGAAAGAAACGCAAATGAATTAACACGTCACGTAACAGCGTCATGGGAGTCCCTGAGGACAACAAACATTTGTGAACGAATCGTTAATAGCATGCCTAATAGGTTAGAAACTTGTATACAAAGCAATGGATATTACATCCAGTATTAGCGTGTTTTTCTATTTATATACAATTTGTATGATCTTTTTAAATGTGTAATTACTATTTTTTTCGCTAATAAAACATACAGAAAATGTATTGTAATATTTGTAATATTATTGGAGATTGGGCTTTGGTTTGAGCGTGTCTTTTTCAGTATAAAAAAACAAAGACACTGTTTGACAAAACCATTCTAAAATGCATTCACATTATTTATTTCTAATTGTGAAATTAGGTTTTTACCTAAATATCTAATACTACCAAATAAATAATACTGTTTGACAGTCATATTTGACAGTTGTAAGTAACGTAAAGGTAGAGTTAACGCTGTTGCCAATTCAATTTAAACCACATCAACTACTTGTAACTGACTTGGCAAGGTTTTGAAGAATTTGATTTTTTTACGCTTGAAGAAAAATAGTATATGCTACACAGAGTCGAACGCCTTTTGTGTTTCGCAAATAGCATAGTAGCATAATATACTATTTTTGGATTTTTACTTTTATTTGGATGTATTACATGTTCATTAAAGTTTTTTTTTAAATGAAATAAAACTACAGGTCTGCATTTAAAAAAAATAAGTTAATGGTAATATGTATCTAAAAAACTAACGTGTCAAATTTTCTTAAAAAGTTTTGACGAATTTCTTCAAAAATCCCCGAAGCTCGAAAAGAAATTAATTTAATTTAACTACTAGCTCGTATTGGTTAAGCAAAACAATACTGCCATAAAATTTCTAATCCATGTATTGTTTCACCTATTTCCTGTATTAGTTAATTACTATTTTACCTACTATACAAACCATCCAATATTTCGACTATAAAGAAGTTATTGATTATTTTTGTTGTATATATTTGAAGATTGTGAAGAATAAAATCTTTTTACATTTTTGGCAAAATACGTGAAAACAACCGGTATACGTTTCTTTATTCAGTATAACAAAGAGACGTCATTAAAAAGAATTAAGTTTCGAAGGTTACATCAGTTTCTTTCCTTAGACTGTGACCTTTACTTACATACTACCTGAAACTGTTCAAAACCCGTGACCACGACTGTATCAAACGAGCTATGGGTTACGCTTGCCCCGAATGATGGGGTAAGTGGAAACCATAGCACTTGAATACATATATTTTTTTTATTGACAGGTGAAATATATATACCTCAAAATTTCAGAATCAAATGAGGATAGATGTATGAACTATTTCTGAAAATATCATAAAAATCGGTATGAAACTGCAAGTGTGGCGTCAAAATAAAGTTGACCTATTGAAATTATGGGTTCCATTTACCCCGACTCACCTTTACATAAATAAATAAATTAAAGATAAGCTTATTGTACTCTGTACAATGATAGGTACTGATGAAATTAGGGAGACAATTATGGCCCGATGTTAGAGACTACCCCAGAAAAACTCAAATGAATGATAAAGACGATACCTAGATGAAACAATTTTGTACGTATTAATTAGTTATTTCAAATTAGACCTTCTAATATAAAGGTTTTAGATTTTCAACTATTTGAAGATCGTCGCATGGATGTAACTTTGCGCTACGTCGATATATTTTTGTAATCTAAAGTAATTTAAATCAAACAGTGTATCTATATTGAACATCAATTAAAAGTTAGTTCAAAATCTAAATTCATTTTCAAGTTATTCCTTTATTTCCTCGTTTAAAATGGGTAATTGGTTGCATTCTTTTGGAATATTTACTCAGTTAAGTGTAATAAAATTTCAACTTAATTGAAAGTGTAATTGATTCCACAATTTTCATATTAACTAATACTACCGGTGGAACTATAGTAAAAAATAAACAAACGCACTTTATTCTATATTTACGTTTTATTACGCTACGGAATTAACAATGAAAAAAGTAAAAAATTGTATTTCAAATTGTGGCAAGAATAAAATAACTTCAAATGTATCTAAAATTTGTTTGATGCATGTAGTTAATTGGAATGGGTGTGTTACTGGATGATTAGTGTAAGAATGTCTAGTAAGAGTTATATGTTATGCAAAAGTTGATTTAATCAAATCCAAATGATATAGTACGTATGTGTAGTATGTATGAACACACATCAACATAATCTAAGAATATATCTTATTTGCTCAAAAAACAAATAATTTGTTGCATATTTTTACCCATTTTTGGTTTTAAAGTTAAATGTACACCAAGCTATTAGTGAAATTAACTTAAATTAATTAATTAATTAATAATTCTAATAATAATTTACTAATCATATACAACGTGTCCAAGATAAGGATGCCCACTATGGGGATCTCGGAAACGGTAAGAGATGGAAGGTCGGTTATATGGAACAAAAGTTGCGTATAGTCGTTGAAGAACTCGGATATCTCTTTAGTCTTTGAGATAAATTATATTTTCTGATTTTCGTTTTATTTTTTCTGACCTTATTTGAAGAGATATCAAGAAAAGAATAGCACATTTTCATTGCCAGTTTTCTAGCTCTACCTAATGGTTTTATCCAATTTTTAATACAAACGTTTCGTTTGTTAGCAACCATCATCAACTTTATTTTTTAAATACACGAAAAATATTTTTTGTCATATTTAATTTTCTCCTTGATACTGAATTCAACGATATGTCACACTTCATATTTTTGAGACGTTTCGAATAAGAAAATTCATATTCAATGTAAAACATCGAAAAGTACAGTTAAAACTAATACTAGAAACATTACAAACCTTAAAATTATTATAAAATTATGTTTTCTCATTTTCTAATTCCTGTTGTGAATAAAATAACTCACAAGTATTTATTTAGTGAAAATACTGTTAATTAAACAGTTGAAATACATCTTCCCTCGTACTGTTGCATTTGATAAAAATAAGTTGGCTTTGCATTTTGTTTTCATAACTGTCATAATTGATTGTTGTACATATTACGTTTGTTTGGTGGTCTTTGAGTGAATTACCTTTTGTGTTTACCTAAAAACAATATGGTAGGAGAACATTTTTCAAATAATGAAAAATTCGACATACTGACGTGTTACATTTGTGTCAACGTAATTGTTCTGGAAGCCGAAAGAATGTATTTAAACAAATATCCAGAAAGGCGTCAACCTAACAAAAGAACTTTTCGCAGATTAGCAGTTAATCTAAAAGAATATGGTGCGTTCCAAAACCTATAAAATCTCGCAAAAAACCTTGCAGTGAAGAATACAGCCAATACCAAATTTTACTCCAAAATGAATTAGAGATATCTTTGAATGATTTGTCTATCCAAAAGTTGAAGGTTGTTGGTTTATGCAGGACGGTGCACCAGCACATAATTCTAGAGTTGTCAGAGAATACTTGTCAGTTAGATTTCCAGACAGATTTGTAGATACATTAAAAAATTACATTTATGGAAACGATATTAAAAACAAAGAAATGTTACAAAGATTAGTTATCGAAGCGTGTGCTAGTATTACTCCTCAAATGTTGAGAATGTGTTAAATTCTAGAGTTAGAAGATGCTATTTATGTTTGGAGAATAACGGGAATCTTTTTGAACATCTTTTGTGAGTTTATTAACCTTTAAAATAAATTTGTTTTTTATTTGTCTATTATTTAAAATTACAAAACATATTTTATTATAATTTTACGGTTTTCTAATGTTTCGGTACTGTACGTTTTCGATATTTTACATTGAATATTAATTTTTCTCATCCAAAACGTCTCAAAAATATAAAGTGTAACATATCGTTGAATTCAGTATCAAGGACAGAATTAAATATGGCAAAAAATATTTTTTCGTGTATTTAAATAAATAAAGTTGATGATAGTTGTTAACAAACGAAACGTTGTATCAAAAATTAGATAAAACCATTAGGTAGAGCTAGAAAAGTGGCAATGAAAATGTGCTATTCTTTTCTTGATATATCTTTAAATAAGGTCAGAAAAAAATAAAAACGAAAATCAGAAAACTTAATTTTTTTCAAATATCTCAAAAACTAAAAGAGATATCCGAGTTCTTCAAAGACTATAAATACATCCCCTCAAATGCGCAACTTTTGTTCCATTTAACCGATCTTCCATCTCTTACTGTTTCCGAGATCCCCATAGTGGGCATCCTTATCTTGGACACGTTGTATTAAACATTCTAGAAAATGAAACAAGACAACAATCCAAAATTAATTTTATATTAAATTAAAAAATTTGAAGAACTTGAGTTGAAAACTGCCCTACATCTTCTTGACATAGATAGAATAAGAGTATCCAACTGTGGAAGAACATTCCACTGCTGTAAAAGAAGTTCTTGCAGCCGCCGTCGATTTGTATAGCGTCCATATGTAACAGGCATCTTCTTTGAAGCATTTTCCATGCAAAACTCAACGAGATTGAGATCTCGAGATTGAGCTGGCCATGGCAAAACCTCAATTCTTGCTTCATTAAGTCAATCAGTAACAAGTCTTGCCACATGTGGACGTGCATTGTCATGCATAAGTGTTAAATTTCGGCTTAACGCTTCTGTAAGTGGTTGAACAACAGTCCAAAAATAATCTAAATATATTGCTCAGCATTTAAGAATTGACTCGGTAGCTGTGCACTTCTTAGGCATGCTGCACCCTCGCTAATTTACAGGATGTCGCCAGACTCTTATTTTGTGATTATTTGGTCTTAATACAAATCGGAAATGGTCACAAGAAAGTAAGTAATCCAGTTAAGTGTGTTCGAGCCCAGTTTAGGCAATGTCCTTAATTTCCCCTGGTTAATGGTGGAACCCTAAAGGGGAGTCTGGAGGGAAGATTAACTTTACTTAAACGACGTATGATAATTAAGCTGTGAACTGTTACGTTATTCACTGCCAAGAGACAAGATTTTAACTCAGTAGCAGATAGTGAACTCGGTCAGTGAGCCTGAATAATGATATAACTGCCTTGAATATTTCTTCTTAGAAGAAGTTGTTCACTGCGATTACTTGTATCTCTGTAACGTTGCCATCGTCTGCGTTGTACCTAGCTGCTTCGCTACGTTAACTTGTCTTACTCCAACTTCCAGTATTCCAGGTGCCCTATTGGTTTCGTCAAGATACAAATGACGACGTCTCTATTTTGTTCATTCATATTTGTTTTTATCGCAATTTATATTGATACTTATCAATAGGTAATAGTTTTTGTGAAACAACGCAAAATGGTAAAAAAAGTAACGCATTAAAGTCAAAATTCAAAACATTTTATGATTTATCAATAAACTGTACTAGTTTAATGGATACTTTTGAAAAAACAGTTGTTTATAATGTAAGAATTGAGGTTTGCACGACCGGAGTCGTTATTGTAGATTTCCTTAGTTAACTCTCATTCCCTCTGCTATTTTGAACCAATTAGCGTCGAGGTTAACGATTCGTGACGTTTTCTTTATATATATACAGAGTCTTTCATCCATGCGAGGGCCTTTATGGTTATACTTTCAATACGATCTGTAATCTCATGCAGGGATATCGTATGAATGTATTGACGCCATAATTTGAAAATATTGGCCAACATACAGGGTGTTCCATAATAGCACGTCAAACATTCATTTTTTCGTATAAAACGACTAAATTTTTATTGTAGAATTAGATTCTACTCATTTTTCTGAATAAAAAAACGTATAAGGTGTTATACCTCTAAACTTGAATTGATTTTTCAAAAAATTCGACTGTTTAGAAACATCAATATCTCAGTTGATAGATGATTTAGAGAAACGTCATTACGATACAAGTAATATCTTGGAAGATGCTAAGTAGGTATACCTAAAATGGGTGGTTTTTCAGAAAATCACAGTTATTATTTGCCGCATTTTCAATATAACTCTGCAGAACAATAGTATGCCATGATTTTGACACTGATTAATTAATTAATTATGGACACTCTGTATACTTTAAGTATTATCACTTGAATCTGGTTACTTATCAAGATACTACTTGTATTGTAACAATGTTTCTCTAAACCATCTATCAACTGAGATATTGAAGTTTCTAAATATTATGGCAATAGTCGAATTTTTTCGAAAAAATCCAACAAGTCAAAAACTGTCAGGTTTAGAGGTATAACACCTTATAAATTTTTTATTCAAAAAAATGAGTAGAATCTAATTCTGCAATAAAAAATTAGTCATTTTATAAAGAAAAAGATGTGCTCGGTTTATGTTGCTTTTTTGGGTCACCCTGTATGTTTGTCAATATTTTCAAATTATGGCCTTGATACATTCATACAATATCCTTGCATGAAATTAAAGATCGTATTGAAGGTGTAAAGCTCAATCGCATTGATAAAAGACAGTGTATATATACAGAGGTATTTCCCCTATTACTCAGACTTCTTTTAGCCTAGAATCTGGCTTGGTTGACAAGTTGATTACCTAACTTTTAGTTGCTTACCTTGAATTCTTTTGTTTGTTTCAAGTTTCTCGCCCTGATGAAACGCCTTACGATAGGTGGCGAAACTTTGGCAACTACGGTTACCGTTTCGACACGGTCCAATCCTGGAAGACGTTTTTGTATCAGTTGTTTATAAGTTACCTAACAACAAGAGACAATATTAACAAAAGTAAAAATAAATAAAATCAAATAAAAATTTATATCATTAGATATGTTGTAGTGTGTATTTTTTGAAGTTACTAATATAACAAAAATAATTTTGTACAGGATTTTAAAAAATCTTTATTTATTAATGTATTAGAAGAAACAAATCTGATACATTTGCTGATGAATTAAAAACGATATTACAATTTATAAGTTCATTCAGATTTTTAATTAACTTAAATTCAGACAATAAAGGAATAGAAATATACTTACAGATTTTTTTAAATTTTTAAATGAATTCAGTGAGGTTAAAAATTTTAAATTATATTTATATTTGTATTTATTATACCGTGAAAATTTGACTTAGGAATTTATATATTACGTTAAATTAAAATTAACGTAATATATCTTTTTTTAGCACATTTCGAACACTACATAATGACATATTATGTTGAACAGATAAAATAGAACAAATTGATGTGGTACTAATTCAGAGCGTATTTTACTAAAAAAATCAACAAAATAAGTAATTTTTACTGAATTTTTATTTATTAACCGTATGGATTTTCATTTATTAAGCGGCCTTTGTGGACGAATTGATTAATTTGTTGTCTAGTAATGTTTTGCGTTTCCTAACCAGGGTTCGATTACAATTGCAATCTTTGTTTAGTTAACTTTATTATCATTATAATATAATTTTATAAAGTGAAACGAATAGGTTTGAGCGTTAATTACAAATTAATATAGGCGTTACAACATCTTCAAGTGTAGATACCTTGAATTTTTTTCTAATTGTTTCGTTGAATATTTAAATATGTTTGCCTTTTTCTGTAAACTACATTATTTTTGGTTATTTCTCTCTTCACAGTTGTGTGGAAAATCTTCTACCCAATTTTCTAATGAAAGTTCCCTTTCTGTGTTTTACCAATTCAGTTTGGTCTTAACGTCTACGATTACTCAAGGCACATAAACGGCCAGATTACGGTGTTCTAACATAAGTTAACTTCTGTTCAATCTTTTATGGCACAATAAATTGTTGCTCAAGAAATTCTATTAATTCAACTAATCTGTATAACACCTTTTTGCAATTCTAATTGATACGATATTTTGCTGAAATATTTTGTGAAACAGTACCTGCCAAACGGTGGTTCTTTCTCCAATTGATTTTTAATTCTTAATTTTTAGTTTAGGATCCTTCTTATGGAGACGCAGGAGAATGAAACTCTTTCACTGTTCTATATTCGCGACGTTTCGGAAACTTTTGAACTATTATTTGATTTGTAAGTGTAAATATTGCATTTACAAACGTGCCGTTCTTATTAAGTAATCGTTGTTAGTTATTAATTGTAAATTATGTGGTGTAATTTTTCTGTAAATTTTGTCTTTTTAGTATTTATTAATTAGTATCTTTTAAGTAAATGACCAATAATTCTAATATTAGCATACATGTTGATAAATTTTTCTACATCTATTAAGTAAGTATTTTTTTCATATGTTATTTATGTTAAAAAAATTTTGATTCTTGTTGATTACCTAAAATTAATCAAATGTTATATGTCTACAACACACTTGTTTTACAACTCATTGTATTTGGTTTTTGTTTCTTTGTCACTAGCCGCCTGATGAAGGGAACACGATTGTTTTGTAATAAATAATAAAAGTTTCGGAACGTCGCGAATATAGAACAGTGAAAGAGTTTAATTCCCTGCGTCTCCATAAGAAGGATCCTAATCTAAAAATTAAGTACCTGCCAAACTATAAAAATGATATTGATATTTTTTTTCATTTTTAAACTTACCTTGATCGCTTTATTTTAATTATAAGTTAATGTCAAAATTTGTCTCAAATCTTTCGTTCCATATCTTATTTATAAAGAGCGTCCAAACAAGACGTGTAAGACTGAAGATTACAAGCTCAAAATACAATGATTGAAGTCAAATTGCTTACATACAAAGATGCTTAATTTAAACGCGGCATAAATATTTTTAAACAAGTAAAAAAATCCAACAAATTATAATAAATTTACTCTTACGTCTAAATAGCTGAATATTAGATGAATGTATTCCATGATTAAATATTAAACATTACTTTACAGAATGTTCAGAATTTGTAGGTTAATTATTGGTTCATTCAATATGAAATATGGGTCTTATTTTAAACGAAACACTTGTATTTTATTAATTCATAACGTTAACAAAAAGTTCCTCTTTCGAATGATATGAGGGTGTCCTATACCTAAGTGTTACAGTTTTTGCTTAAATTTTGAATATATTCTGAAACGCCAAAAAGGCAATATAATCTACAGCACTTCCAGTTCAAGTAAATATTTTCAAAAATATTGTTAAATCAAATTTTTTTTCAAATATAATTACCAATTTGCGCTGATCCCACACGGTTTTATTTAACCATATCTTTAAGAATAATAATTACACAAAAAAGGTGATGGGACATAATTGGAAATTTTATGTATTAAATTTTTCTGAGATTTTTTTTAAAATCAAAAATTCGGTTTCCTCTACTTCAAGCAAAATTTTCTAAGTCCAATCTTAAAACGTTTTTAAGGGAGCGAGTGCACGACGGTTTTGAATAACAAGTAGACCTGTAGGTATATTTATCATATTAGTTTCACTTCACGCACACTATTCACTCTTAGGCGTTTACTTATTTTACTACCAAAATGATTTATGTCGTAAGAGTGGTAAGTTCAAAGTCGGAGATTTGAATAGAAATTTAATGCTCAGAGGCATTTTTTAGATTTTAATTTCAAATACGCATATTTTAATATAAGTTTAATATGTATATCACTTTTTATTTTGGCTAAATATGATGAAACGTATACAAACTCATTTGTTACTAGCTCTGTGAATTATGGAAAAGTCTATTAAACATGTGTAAAAATGTCTCGTTTTTATATCAGTATTGAGTTAAAAAAACTTTGAATTTTTTATTTTTTAGAGGACGATTTTGAAACTTTTTGGGAAAATATAATAAATTATCGTTAATAATCTGGCATGGCATATCTCCATATCTGTTATTATTTTAAAAAAATTGTGTAATGTCAAAAATTCACTGTTTTCGAGCAACTATGGTAAAAAGGACCTCTTATTGAATTTCGCTAGAACAAATCGTTTTAAAAAAATCGAAAAAATATTCCAAATGTCGATAACAATTAGAAATTAACTAAAAAAATACTCTATACCAGATTATTAGCCGTAATCTATTACAACATTTTTCTCTAAAAAATAAAAAAAATTGAATATTTTTTAAACAATTTGTCAAAAATTGAATTTTTTTCCTTTGATTACATCGTTGGTACCGGCAATTATAAATACGTAATCCTTCTTCTGAAAATTCAAGCAGAGATTGTTAATGTCACTAGTTACGTCAGCGAAAAAAGCATTTGTTTAAAAAATTGATTGTAGGTACGTTGTACTTGTTTATATCAAGTTTTGAATTTATTATATTTGCACAATCCTTGCCGTGGCTGTCTGCTAAAATTATAACTATAGAAATATCCTTATTCGCAGTTTTTCCAGAAGCACGAACATATTTTTTCCACGACATACTTAGAACACGGACGTTTCTTCTCTACCTTTCGGTACGTCGTACGATACGTACACGTAGAATGAATGTGTAAATGAATACTGTAAAATAAAAGCGGTAAACGGCCCTAAATATGTAAAATGCAATTTAGTCTTGCACCCTAAGTGTGTAACACGGTTACCAACAATTAAAATAATTAATGATAGTGAGGTTTTGTGCTTTAACTGTGAAGAAAGTGCAAAATCAAACTCAGATACGGAAATGGACGAAGCGTCCCAAAACTATGGAACTGATGGAATTGTGGACGACACAACTGAAGTAAGCAATTTAAATTTTTTTAAAAGTCAAGAATTTGGTTTAATAATTAAATCTGCTGTGGAAGCAGCGAGTAGGAAATTATTAAATGAAATTAAGATTTTGCGTAACGAAATTGATACGCTAAAATCTAGTATTATAGAGTTGATAAAATTATTTTCAAAAAATAACAACCCTATAAGTTTAAATGAGAGTTATGCAAGCAAAGCAAAATTTTTACAATCTAACATTCAAGGAAACGTTTCTGATGAAAGATTATCCACAAGGCCAACAGCGCATACAAAATTCGATAACATTAAATTTCATGCAAATGATAGCAAGGTTCTTGAACCGATAAGTGAAATAGATAAAAAGGCATGTAACGAAAACAAATCGGATCATAAACTTGAGGAACTAACAAATGTTACCCCTAATGACAATAATGTAGAAGTGAATTCGGAAAATAAAATCGGCAAAAATTCGAAAGATGATTTTATTACGGTAATTCGTAAGAAGAAATCTAAAAATAAATTCATTGTAGGGACTCAAACAAATATAAACTCATCTCTACAAGCTGCTAAAGCATACTCATATTTGCATGTATATAATTAATCTCCTGACACCACTACATTACAAATACAACAATACCTTGAAGAAAATAATTTTCACAATGTGTTATGTGAGAAGCTAAATTCCAGAAGACCAGAAGAATACAGTTCTTTTAAACTTTAAAGTGTCTGTGTTATCCCATCAATTTGAAGAACTTAAAAAGCCTGAAGTGTGGCCTACAGGAACAAAAATGAATAATTTTTTATTCCACATTTCGCACAAGAAAACAATTGTACAAAATTAGTACTTACAAATACACGATTGTTAACAAATAGGGTACAACTTACTAATCAACAAGTTAGTTGCCCGAATGTATCATGTATGAAAAAATGTAACACAGATAACAACGATAACAATTTATTTTGTTATTTTCAAAATGTCAATCAGACAATCACGTCTTTCTGTATAGAAGTGAAGAGATCAAGAGTACTTCTCAGCAAATAAAATTATTAAACATATCTCATCTTAATATTCAATTTCTTAAAAACAAAGTGTACGATCTGAACTATTTTTGCAGGAACAACATTGATGTCGCATGTTTTAGTGAAACTTGGTGTAACATTAACGATATATCATTTACTGTTACTAATGGATACAAATTAATTAATTATTCTTGCAGAGACACCTATCTACATGGTGGTGTAATGATATTTGCTAAGGAAGGTTCGGATTTTAGTAGAAATAATGAATTAACAGTACCAAGCCTTGACAAACACTTTGAATACACTAGCGCATATTCCATTCTAGAACAGACAATAATTATCTGTGTTTACCGATCACCACTAGGCGAGTATGATGTATTTTTAAATAGTTTTGATCAATTATTAAATGAAATTTATTGTACAAAAACTAAAAACATTATTGTTTGTGGCGACTTCAACATAGACTTTTCAAAAAGTTCAAATCATTTAACGAAGTTTAAAAATCTTATAGAACTTCATAATCTACAGGTTTGCATAACAAATTTTACTAGAATTACACCATACTGTTCAACTACCATTGATAATGTTGTGACGTGTAGATCTTCAAATTTGTCAAAAATGACCTACCTAAGAAACCGCTTAAACAGTAGCTCGAATTGTGCAATTCTGGTTCAGCTGGTTTACGTTGCAACAGGGATGCCAGTCCATTTATATTTAAAGGAATAAATGTGCAAAGACCTTTTAAACTCAGAATAAAAAAATATAATCCAGGAATATTCAAAGGAGAACAATGATAACACATATACTTAAATATATTAAAGGCTTAAAGTCTTCATGCATTAATTAGTAACAAACACTACTTAAAAACTATACGTGATAATTAATTAAACAACTAATTAAACATAGAGAAATTTTTATTTAAAATCCGCAAGATAACTGGAAGGAACCTTCGTTAAAAAAAAAGGAACACCAAGGAACTATTTAGTTTTATCTAATAGACGATAACTAGCGCAAAGATACACAGCAAAACGCTAAATGCGCAAGTACGGCCCTGCAATATTAAATTTAACGGCGTCGCAACGTAATCACGATAACTAGCGCAAAGATAACACAACAAAACGTTAAAGCGATAAGTAGGTATGGCCTTGTAAAATAGAAACGAAATATTCAATTCAAACGGCCTCAGTTTATCAATGCGTATTCGCAATAAACATAAAAGAAAGTGCCAAACTCACAGTTAATTTTGTTGTAGGGGTACTGGTGATTCATATATACAGGGTGCCCATAATCTATCTCATAACATGGGTAACTTTCTTAATATGCAAAATAGGTAATCGGTTAAATTAGGAAAGTTGGGCAGAATTACAAGCAAAATGTTAAACTTTTTCAAATTTGACATATGTTTCAACTTTTTGAAATTTTGTGAAAAAACTGAAAACAGTCGATTTTTTTAATGTTGTCCTGTTCCACTACTACTTACTTTAGAACTGAACTAAAAATGACATCTTATACATATTTTTACGTAGAATTCGATAAAATTACTCAAAATGTCATAACCCTCTTGATTTTCGAGATATAACACAAACTTACATTTTTTTTTTTTTTTTTAAATGGCAATCATAGTTGGCTGTGATCTTATTAAATAGCTTTTGTTTTTGC
Source organism: Abscondita cerata (assembly GCA_030710515.1). Lineage (NCBI taxonomy): Eukaryota > Metazoa > Arthropoda > Insecta > Coleoptera > Lampyridae > Abscondita > Abscondita cerata. The sequence continues at coordinate 147,260 of JALBCR010001005.1, forward strand.
GATTTCATTGATATAAGGTTCGATATACTTTACTCTTGTATTTCTATTTAAATGCCCAAAATTGTGTTGTTGATACCATTAAGGAACAAATGATTTACAAGTTAGTTAAACTTGAAACAAAAATTTATATTGACAATATAATACCACAAGTAGGTACTATTAATGGTTTGTAATTATGTTCTATTTCAATAATGTACAAAAGACATAAAAGTTCATATTAAATGTTCGAAATGGCCCCCGTTAACCAATATGCACATTTGACATCTTCTAACCACTCTCTATGCACTTTTTCCAAACTGCGAGGACGAATTCTTCTAATAATCAACCTAATTCTATCTTTTAATTCTTCTACATTATTGGGTTTTTCTTTGTACACCCTGTCTTTAACGGTTCCCCACAAGAAAAAAATCGAGAGGTGTGATATCAGGTGTTCTTGCCGGCCAATTAATAGGACCTGAATTACCGATCCAGCTCGGAAAACGTTCGGAAAGATATTCAGAAACAGCTCTAAAATTATGAGCAGGAGCACCATCATGTTGGAAATGAGTAAGATTTTGTACCACATTTAATGGCAGTTCATCTAACATGTCTTCCAAGTCATTTTGAAGAAATTCTAAATATCGCCTTCCATTTAAATGGTAATTGTAAAAGAACGGACCAATTATTCTGCTACCGAGGATGCCACACCACACATTTATTGAAAAATATGTTGATCTCGTCTCTCAACAGTAACATGAGGGTTGTTCTCAGACCAATAGTTATTATTATGTCTATTAAATACACCGTTATTGGTAAATTTTGCCTCGTCAGTAAATAAAATTCTGCGCGAGAAATATGGATCGTTGTCAGTTTCTCTTAAAAACCATCGAGCGTAATTTAATCTTCTCTCTGATCGGCTGGATACAAGGTGTTGCCGATATGAAATTTATACGGCTTGAATCGATTTTGTTTTAAAAATTAAACGAGCTTTTTCTGTAGAAGTACCACACTCACTTGCAATTTCACGGGTAGATGTTTTTGGTTTATAATTTACATATGCCAAAACTCTTTCTTCGTCTTCTTGATTAAACTTTTGCTTAGCTTTTGGTTTTCATAAATGATCCGTATAGTTTTAAATTATTTTCCAGTTTGGAAAACAGTCTTTTATCTGGTTGTCTTCTTTCCGTATATCTTTGCAAATACATTTCACTGGCTTCATTACTATTTCTGTTGCTAGCATAATAACAAAAAGCATGTCGTTTCTCTGTTCATTTGAATACATTGTTTATTTTGAGAATTTTATGTTTTTAAAATAAATCACCGTGAATAATACAACTTACTTATCTAAATCAAATTATTTGAGTTGACGACACAGGCTTTTGTTTCAACAGGTTTTGTTTGAAGCATTTGTTTCCATAGCCTGCCTGTGTATTATTTTGCAGCTTAATTGTATCAATGAAACTACTTTTAGCATTTACAAAAAAAATGTAAGAGTAAAGTATATCGAACCTTATATCAATGAAATCGCAAAAACAAAAGCTATTTAATAAGATCACAGCCAACTATGATTGCCATTTAAAAAAAATGTAAGTTTGTGTTATATCTCGAAAATCAAGAGGGTTATGACATTTTGAGTAATTTTATCGAATTCTACGTAAAAATATGTATAAGATGTCATTTTTAGTTCAGTTCTAAAGTAAGTAGTAGTGGAACAGGACAACATTAAAAAAATCGACTGTTTTCAGTTTTTTCACAAAATTTCAAAAGTTGAAGACATATGTCAAATTTGAAAAAAAGTTTAACATTTTGCTTGTAATTCTGCCCAACTTTCCTAATTTAACCGATTACCTATTTTGCATATTAAGAAAGTTACCCATGTTATGAGATAGATTATGGGCACCCTGTATATTTTCGTTGACAATTGAAAACACCTGCTTCAATGCTCTCTCTTTCTTTATTCGCTGTAAATATGCGGCAACCATTGATATGTCAATGTAGCGTAATTCATACGGAATGTACATTTATTCTCGTTTTCGGATAGGCAAATAATACAACGGTATCACTTATAAATACATACAGGCCCTCGAAACTATTAGCAGGTACTTTAAACCCTAAAAGACAATATTTAGCGAACGTAATTTTAAAAAAAACTTTACCATTGGATATAATGGGAGAAAATATAAATAATTTTTAAGACACTTCTCTGCCATAACCGGCACAATCAAGAAGACCCGCGCCTTTGCATTTCCTTTAGAAAATCATGCCTGTCGCATTGCCAACTCACGGTGAAAATTACTAAGTTAGAATTGTATACGGAGTGAGTCAAATAAGTTATACAAGATGAATATTAATTTAATTTATGTGACAAATAGAAAATATAAAATCATAACGTAACAATGTGCTAGTCAATTTTAAGTATGAAAAGGCATACACTCTTGAGCCTGGCCTTAGTGATCATAACTGTCAAGTCTTACAAATTATTTCAAATAAGAGCGGAAACAATAGTACCACCACTTACAAACGTAAATTCCACGAAACAAATAAATTAAAGTTTAGTAAATTAATTCAGGAAGTCCAATGGAGTAATTTTCAAAACTTTACTAACGTTAACAAATGTTACGAAACATTTATGGAGATATTCATAACTTGCTTCAATGCTGCATTTCCTCTCAAAAGATATAGTCAAAAAACCTCTAGACCCAATAATGGTTGTATCACTAGGGGAATTAAGATATTCTGCAGAAAAAAAGCGTGAAATAATAGAAAATGAAAAATCAAACAACATTATGTATATCCAATATGCAAAAAATATTGTAAAATTTTGGGAAAAATCATAAAGTAGCAAAACAAAATTTTTATCTTAACAAGCTAGTTAACTTCGATAATAAATCAAAAACTGTTTAGAACATTATAAAATCGCAGAAAGAAATTAAGAAATCAAATATAGAAAGTATTAAACTTAATATCAATAACACACCTAGTTACAGATCATATAATTATTGGAAATTACTTAACAAGTTTTTTTAGCCAATCCGCAAAATCTAACACTCCATTAGACCCAAACTATGAAACATTTCTAAATAATCCAAATGTAAATAACATAAATTATATCTACTTACATCCCATTACTGAACAAGAAGCACTACACATAATAAATAAAATAAAAAATAAAGCAACACCGGGCTTCGATGACATTCCTGTTTCTATTATAAAAAATAATGTCAATATTCTAGTAAAACCAATAACAATCATATACAACATCTCTTTTAGTACTGGAGTATTTCCAGACGAATTAAAGACCTCTATCCTGATTCCAATACACAAAAACGGCACTAAGACACTACCACCAAATTATCGTCCACTATCTATATTGCCTGTTCTGTCCAAAGTCGTAGAGAGTGTCGTCAAAGACAAACTAATCTCATTTCTTGAATCCAACAAAGTGATTAGCTCGGCACAATTTGGCTTTCGAAAAGACGTAAACACTATTGATGCTAGTTACAAATTCTTTAATAATATCTTTACATATCTAGAAAATGGTCGATATATTACCCTTACATTATGTGACCTATCAAAGGCTTTCGATTGTGTAAGGTATGACATACTCACATAAGCTTGAATTTTATGGAGTAAGGGGATTAGCAAATAATTGGTTCAAATCTTACCTTTCAAATAAGTGCCAAATGGACAAAGTAACCAACCACTACATGCACAGCAAAGATAACTTTACTGAAAAGATAAAGGTAACACAGGGAGTACCTCAAGGATCTATCGTTTATTATATATGTAAATGATCTAGCCTGGGCCTGCCCAGAAAATAATTTAACCTTATTTGCAGATGATTTAAGTGTAATTACCAACAACACCACCCACGAATCTGTTTCCTACAATACAGAAAAAGCGTTGACAAAAATTAGCAATTGGTGCACTGCTAACAATCTGTACCTAAACTTAAAAAAAACTAACTTGATTGCTATCCAAAGCAAAAGTGACAATACTGACGTCACTATTAATAACCAAAATATCAATTTTGTAAAATCAGCAAAATTTTTAGGTTTATGGATAGACAATAAATTAAACTGGAGCGTACAAAGCGAAGCGGTTAATATGAAACTATGCAAGGCTATTTTCTTAATAAAAATACACGAAAACTAATAAACATCAAGGCAGCAAAGATTGTATATTACTCAAACTTTCAAACCATTCTAAGCTATAAAATTGAACTGTGGGGAAATTCGAACTACATAAAAACAACATTTAAATTCCAAAAAAGAGCCATAAGAGCTCTTTTTAATCTAAACTCACGAGAGTCATTATTTTATGACTCATTCTATATTTACACTCACAAATCTGTATATATTAAATATCGCCATACTAATTCACAAAACCAAAATTAACATACTATCGCTAAAGAAGATTCATGATCATGACACAAGAAACAAAAACAAATTACTACTCCCAAAATACACACATGAATATGCTAGAAATGGAGCATTATACACTGGAATAAAAATATACAACCATCTCCCAAATTACATAACAGCGTTAAGTTCTATACGACAGTTTCAAAACTCCATAAAACAATTATTACGTAATCATTCTTTCTATTTACTATCCGAATTATTTAATAAGGATTGGGAAATTGTGTTGTAAATATAATACTTCCTAGATTCCTCACACCTCCATGGAGGTAACATACGAGATTCTCGTAAGTTTTTTTTATTTTTTTTATTGTGTTGTAATTACATATTGTTATTTTCTTTTCATTTATGTTAAGTTGTAAAAATAGGGGAAATAAATCAATAAATCAAATAGTGATGAAAATTCGTTTTCCCTCACTAGAGAGGAAAATAATGTCGTATTACTAAAATGCCTCTTTAAAAAAATGTAAGAATGTGTTATTAGAACTATATGCGCCTAGTACTTACTTAAACAATTTATTTTAGTATTCAATCAGGTTTGTTTAATTTAATATCTTATATTTCGACTCTTAAAAACTGCTACCCTACATTTATTGGTTAGAATTACGCGGCTGTGAGACCACACCGATACTACAGAATACTGTATCGAGACTATTGGGACCCACCTATTATCAACTTTTGCTTTTACGTACGAATATGTGACGAAATACTGCAACAATAAGTTACGTTTACAATATTACTTCTTTCATCAGGTTGTTTCTTGGAAAATGTCGTGGAAAAAATGTTGCGTCTAACACACAAGGAAATACTTTTTCCACTCTCACTCTAACTCGAGTTCAAGTGTGAAAAAGAATCGCTTTCCTCACTTGTTGGACAAATAACTATTCCTGAGGAGTACCGAGATAAAAATGCGTGCTTTGAGATTGTATCTTACTTAATTTTAATTCCGAAGACGTTTATTTATTTTGTTGGATTGTTTTATATAAGTAATTGATTTATATTTGAATACTGATATGAAATCCACTTTTTTTTCTTTTTTGAGATAGTAATGATATGATCACTTAAGATTAAATGAATTTTAAAATAAAAACCGAAGTTATGTGATTTTTTAAATACCTGAGGTGGATACATTTTTCGATGAGAAACGTTTTAACGTAAACATTTTTTAAATATTATGTAATAATGTAATAAGAATTTAGTTGAAACAATTTTGAGAATAAAAGGCATTGACTAGAGCAAAAACGTAGTTAATATTAAATAATAATGAATATGCTGAATTCTGTAAGACTCAATTTAATTTACTCGGTAATAATGAGACATGCAACCAGAGATGTTGAAATACAATATAAAAAGTCAAACTTGAAATTATTATTGAGGATTTGCCCGCTCTAATTAACTTCATTTGATGCTGCTTACATTACTGAAACAAACATAAATCTTTGTCTTATAATTATTTTTTACAAAGTAATATTTTGTCAAGGCGTTTACAAAATAGACAATTTACATTAATTAAGCAATTTAAATGTTACATTAATGTGTAGTAAAATGTAGTAAAAACCGCAGCGCAGGTGAGAATTCTCGTAAGCGCATATCGACTCCTAAAGATGTCAGCATCCGACGTCAAGCGTCGTGGTCCAAACCGACGCCTGCGTGGAAACCATGCTCCTACATTTGACAAAACGAGATGTTACATAGGGTACATCGGCTAAATATTTCGCGCTTTTTCATAATATTTAACTAATTGAACCATTAATAATTATTAATTATCGGTGTCAATGCACTAACCAACATGGAACTAAATTTCTGTGCGGGTTTAGTGAAGTGTTACACAAGAATAATAAAGCAATTTGTTAATTAACATGAAGTTTGTTATAAATACTTATTATGTGGAATAAATTATACCTATGTAAAATTGACTGTTACGCAAATATTAAAAGAATAAGACAAAGAGACGTTTGTTTTATAGTTTGTGATATTATGGGATTAATGTAGAAGACATTGAAGGATTTGGTTTGGTTAAGGATGCTCCTTCAAAATGTCTTTATTGCTCATTTATGCTACTGTTGCCTCATTACTGGTTCCGTCGGGTAATTATCTATAAATAAAAAAATTAATTTAACTCAGTTGTTGCAATACCAAAGATAATAATAACATCAATATACAAATAAATTAACCAATAATTGAATAATCGACACAAAACGTGCCAAAATTATTCGATAATTTTGCAAAAAACTGCGTTTAAGCATTTACACTAAATTTTATCTGTCAACTTTGAGTTTAAATGTCAAAATGTGTCAATTTGTTACAGAATTAAAAAAACCATGGTCTCAGATAGATTGGACAACGTGACGCAAACAATTTCCAAGTTACTCGAAGGTTACGATATTCGTTTACGCCCGAATTTTGGAGGTATAGTAAGTTTTTTTATTATTCCTTTGAAAAATTTATTTTTGAATGTGATGCTTTTTGTGAACATAAATAACTGCCAAAAAAGACGCAATTAAATAGAAAAGTGTCTGAACTGTTGTATAACATTTGTGTTCAGCGCTTTGTTCCAGTTTATCTGTACTTTCCTGTTAATTGAATCGATTAGACAAAGCGCCTTTAAATTATTTCCGATGCAGACATCGGTAATTGATGTTTGATATGGTGTTTTTCATTACTCGCTGTTGTCTACTATCAAATTGTACTTGTGAACAATAACAACTTGTGTTGTTTTTCAAACGGTATTAAATAGATTAACTTTTTTATTAAAAAAAATGTTTTTCTCCGATTGACATTAAACGTCAGTTTTAGTGACATTTATCGATCATAGAAGTAACACTTTTACTGCCTCTGCATGAGTATCCAACCAAAAAAGTTACTCTAGTAAATTTAGTCACTGCATAATAAATTAACTATATTAGGGACATTCTGGGCCGGTTAAAAATAAGTTAAAAAATAATGTTAATTGTCGCGTTATTAGCGATTACTGGTTCAAAATAAGTAAATAGTTACAAAAAGAAAGACAAAAATTAGATTTTTATTATAATTTTAACTGTAACATTCATAATTAAATCAAAACAGAATATAACACAGAACATAACAAAAATGTAAGTAGATGAAATTCTACATATAATTCATATTAATGATTATTGTGAATATTTATAATAATTTGCGAACAATTTTCCAACATTACTCCACTGGCTTGATAATCAGTTGTGCCTTTTGTAATCATAGTATAATTATTTTTATTTATTTGTGAACTAGTGGTACAACCGACGATATTTTGTTCTTTAGAATCCGAAAAAAGTTTGTTTTTGCAGCTATAGAGTCTTCAATATAATCTTCGGCTATTGTTGATGATCTCCAACCACCATGTCTTTTTAACGTAGTTACATTTGCCCCAGAGTCCACCAACAATGTTGCAGAACTTCTGCGAAAACAATGCCCAGTAAATTCTTGTGAGTTTGGTAATTTTAAAGCTTTTGCAATTTATTCTGGCATTTTTCCAAATTTATGGATACCAAGCGGTTGTTTGTATGCCTTAACATTATTGTATTTAAAAAAAATTTAGGTAGCCAGCCTGATGGTCTACAATCTTCATATTTTCTGTAGAAGTTTAAATGTTCCACTACAATAAATGAGCGTAACTTTTTTGTCTTTGTGTCAAGAAGAGTTATAAATATTGTTTCGCCCATATCTTCAATTTGAACTTTTTCCATTCGGTATAGCTTATCACTTCTACATGCTCCCACTATGCTAAAAATTAAAGCAACCTAAAATAAAAAAATCGTTTATTTAATACTAAATTAAAAATTTATTATTTCTAAATTCTTACCTTCGTAGATAGGTATATATTACTTGGAGCTTTCAACAAAAATTCCTTAATTTGTGATTTCTGCAGTACTCGGTATTTTTTGGCACGATAACCATCTGATTGACGTTTTAAAAAGGCTCGCAGTTTTAAATATTTAGATATACAGGATCATCGATGGTCGATGGTAGGTTAGACGTTTATGGCAAACGGGGCATAGGAGTAATTTGAAAATTTGGCTATTGCCATAAATAGATAGACACGATCTATCTTTCTAAAATATTTTCATTTTGGCGGTGTTTCCGCTTCTACCCAGAAGTAGTAACAACTTGTTAATTTTAAATGAAAGACTCTATATATTATTTAATTTTTAGAATTGCAATTTCTTACTGATAATTTTTTCTAAATAGTTTTCTATACCTATCTACACCGGTTTTCGTGATAATAATTATTTTAGGTTATTTTTTTTCAAAATATGATCGCACCATGAATTTAGCTGCTATTTGAACCCATATAAATCTGAAATTTTAAAAGCAGTTTGCAAAAGCCTTCTATTTAACTGCTACATAAATAAATTTATTTTATCATATACAGGGCGGTTTAAAATTAATGATTTTGGCGTGACATACAAAAAGGGCCAAAACTTTATTTTTTCGAATGGAACACCCTGTATATTACTTGAAATTCTGATAGACAATTAAAATGCCTTCGAGTTGATGTAGTATAGTTGTATAGCTAACTCGTCAACTTTTTGAAATAATTGCAATAATGATTAAAAATCACATTGTCTTTGTCTAATTTGCATTAGTTAGCCATGGAATACCATGTGATTTGACAATTCCTCAATTATTCACTGTGTTTGACAGACGTCGAAGTTTTGAGATTGTGATTGTGATTTACTACTTAATACTTATTCAAAAACTAATTACAATGAGGCGAATAAATTACTCGTTTGAAGTTTTGATGAATCTATTTATTCTTCATGGACAATGCGATAAAATTGTGACAAGAACATGCAGGAAATTAAATGAAATGTATTCTGATTTGCAGCCAATGAACAAAAGAATATTTATGCTTTAAGCTTAGAGCCATAATTGATAAAGTTCTCCTGTATTCGCATTAAACTTTCTTTCGTTCATTGGCTGCAAATCAGAATACATTTCATTAAATTTCCTACATGTTCTTGCCACAATTTTGTCACATTCTCCATGAAGAATAAATAGATTCATCAAAACTTCATACGAGTAATTATTTAGTTCTATTGTAATTTGTTTTTGAATACGTATTAAATAGTAAATCACAATCTCAAAACTTCGACATCTGTCAAACACAGTGAATAATTGAGCAATTGTCAAAACACATGGCGTTTCATGGCTAACAAATGAAAATTACGCAAAGACAATGTGACTTTAATCATTATTGCAATTATTTCAAAAAGTTGACGAGTTAGCTATACCACTATACTATATACTATATTTCTCAATATTTCCGGAAAAAATGCCAAAAACTGATATTTTTGAAAAGTCGTTATTTTCTTTTAAAAATTTGCACATTGACGTATAATCTAATTCTGAACAACTTTTTTTCTTAGGTATTTTTCAATATCTTGTCATCTAACCTCACTTTTTACATATTTAAGAAATATTTTTTTAATTTGCCGCCATGATAGTAGTCACATGACATTTTTCAAAGTGTTTTTTTGTCATTTAATATGCTGAATTCATTTGCCAAAAGAAATTTTCGGATATCTCAATTACAAAAATTTTTCCCATTTGTTGCAAACTCTTTGCCGGTCACTGTATATAGTATTGTTAATATGCAATGTAGTCTTCAACATAGAATATGTAGACGATAAAGTCGAAGATTTCAATTTCTTGGCAAATTCTGCAAAGTACGCCAGTAAAACGTTTTCTGAAAATGATCCGATTTTCTTGTTAATGCGATAATCCATAAATTTTCTGTAACATATTTCATACAATTTTCTGGATTTTGTAGACAACAAACGATATTCTGCTTTTTTTGCCAATTCTTCAATTTCGGAAGGTGTTGAGATTTCTTCATCACTCTCCATTATTTTAGAAAATATCTCTAAACACAGATTAATCTCTTCTCCAAACAACTTAAGATAAACAGATAAAAAACGGCGATTTTCAACTAAACAATTTAGAAAAAGTTACATAACAACCCAGACTTTACTAAGCAATGGCAATGGTAATGTGATTTAAGCAGGCACATGGAATCAACTAACCTCTATCTCACTGACAATCAATTGATAAAGAAAATTGAAGCAAATCGAATGTAATTGTAATGTCTTATTTTTCGGTAGATATTATTATGTATACAATTTAAGGTCTAATCGACAATAATAATTAGAAAATACGATTTAATTATTACCTATAACATACAATTGGACAATCTCATAAGTCATAAGTTTATTTTTGTTAAATTAAAAGATAATCTCACGAATCATAGAACATTTAACAAGTCAAGACCAAAAAAGTACAACATTAATGATGCTAAAAAATTGCTATAAATGTAATAAGAATGATTCGTGAGATTTTCTTTTAATTTAACAAAAATAGACTTAAGAGGTTGTCTTCTTTCTGGATAACGATTGAAGTATATTTCCGATGCAATGTCGGAATTGTTATTATTTTGAATAAAGCGTTCTAACATATCATTTTCATAATTTTCGTAAACCATTTCGTACTTTTTAGACGATGGAAGAATGAAGATCTGGTAACGTAATTAGATGCAGCATACATACATCATAAAATTAAAACAAAATGTCTTTGGTAACTACGATAATTTTATTTGATATTGGAAAACATGAGATTTGACTAAATTTAACTATGATTGACTTTACATGATATATATCGTCGTAAAGAGAAAAAAACTATCAAAATAAATCACAGTCAACTATAGTTTATATTAAAGAAAAAAAAATTATATCATAACTCGTAAACAAATGTAGATATTTCAAATCCGTCAACGCCATTCAATTCGTCTCAAAAAAATGTCAAGGTTTTTTTCTAACTTAATAAACAACTAGGATATAAACAGTTTTCAAATCATAAAAAAATCGATAGTTTCACTGTAACTCGAAAACAAAAGACGATAGCCGATTCTAGTTTTCATCAATAAGTTTCTCTCGAAAAAACAGATAGAAACACCGACATCCATTTTTCTCTATCTCTTATGGTTACCGAGATACCCTATACAAACGTTGAAATTTGTCCACCCTGTACAGTGTGTCCCATTTTCGTTGTATTTGCAGGGTATTTCCGTAGTTAGTGAAGATAGAAAGTTGCGGTTTTCGCAAACCTATGTCACTTTTTGTAGAATCGAAAGATAGCACCAATAAAATTTCATTAACCTTTTGGTTAAAGAGATACAGGGTGAAATTAAAAATTTCCACTTTTCTTCTATTTCCTGTATCTTTGTTATATTTTACTATATCGAAAAGATAAAATTTTTATAGAATTTTTACGTAGAATCCACTCGTCTAGCTAGATTATTTTTTCTTACATCGTTTATGAAATCTTAAATGATGTTTTTTTAAATGGGACACTCGGTATATTATTTCAGAATGTGATCTGTTTTAATTTTAGCTACTCCAAAATGTAACATACTTAATATTTATTTTTAATAATAAGCTTTTATGGAGCAAACAATAAATGTTAAATAAACAATAATTGTACATAATAAACAAAAAAAAGTAGAAAAAAACAAAACAAAAGTTTATATAATAATACAAAATAGATGATACAATAAAAATTGTTTTCAATGGGAGAAAAGATCGGCATAGCCGGTTTTCACTTTTTCCCTATAATGATAAGTAAGAATTTTATTTGTCTGTTATGTACTGCTTTGAATAACCTCTTTAAATTTCGCTTAAACTGCAATTTAGACTTACTACTGCAAAATATTTCTAAGTTCTAACAATTTTGTTGCCACATACAGAAAACAATATTTAAATTTGGCTGTTGTATGTTGTGGGGATACTTATTCACTTGTATTTCTTACAGGATAGGAGTGAATGGTTGAACGTTCAATTAAAAGGTCATACAAATAAGACGATTGCTTAAAGTTATATTAAATAATGAAGTTCCATACAGCAATTTGAATCTATATTCTAATTTTAATATTGTTAATTGTTTATGGTACGGAGTTACATGTTCTCTACGACCATTGCTGTAAGAAAACCTTAAACTGTTATTTTGAAAATTTCGATGAATGCCATAGAAAAAATTTACATACCGGACCACATCTGACTTGTTTATTTTGAGACAGAAATATTGGATTATAGGTGGTAGTAATGCCTTTCGATATAGTCTTCAAAAATGTAACCACTGTTTTAGGATGAATCAGTAACCGAAGTTTCCAAAAGTTCTTCCTACAGTACGAGTTAAGCCCGATGGACACTAAAAAGAAAACTTGTAAAGTTACTATAAAAGTTTTAAAAGTCTACACATTTACAATTTTCGACAATTTAAAAAAGTGCAACAAATTATTCGAAAGAGCGCATGTGCAACTTGTAAAATTAAAAAAAATAGAACACGTATCAGTTCTTCTTCACAAGTTACGTATTCTAAAGTGCAACTTGTAATTTGTAGCGTACTTTTTCTAATATATGAATAATTTATGAATAAAAGAACTTGTACAAGTTTTTCTGGTTAGTGTCCATCGGGCTTAACAGTTTTTACATTGTGCTGTGGACTATGCTGGGACTCTTTTTATCACCATTAAAAAGGCTAGAGGTGTTAAGTCCCAAAAGGCTTCTTTGTGTTTATTTATCTGTCTGGTCAGTAAAGCGCTCTACCTAGAGCTAGTTTCCTCTTTATCAACTGACGTATTCTTGGCTGCTTTCAAGCACTTTCTAGCCCAACGTGGCGCTTGCTCGACCATGTATTTAGATTGCCGTACTACGTTTATAGGCGCAAAAAAATGTTTAGATGATTTGCATCAATTAGTTAAGATTACCACAGTGCTTTGCGGCGGTAATTCCATCCACAAAAAATTGTTTGGAAGTTTCAACCTCCATTGAGTCCAAATAAAAGCTGTAAAAACTCACTTATATAAAGTTATAGGTTTACAGATTATGACTTACGAGAAAATGATTACAGTCTTAAGTCAAATAGAAGCTCTATTAAATAGTAGACCTCTGAGCTGGCTTAGTACGGGACGTTAAACTCCTGCTCATTTTTTGACTTTTACTCCTCTAACTTCTTTGCCTGCATCCAACGAATTACATACTCCTCCAAAATTACTTGATTGTAAAAAATTATTAGATCATATGGTTCAAACATTTTGGCAAAATGGCGTGTTAAATACCTTCCTCAGTTGCAATAGAAGCAAAAGTGGGACGTTGCTCGTCAAAAAAGTGTAATAAACTGAACTGTTAAAGTCTAGTCGACTAAGGATGATTAAATTCACTAGGTTCCATTTCACATCTTGCGGTAGAATGTTTTTAAACTTCCATAGAGATTTTAATTTAAATTAACACTTGGTATATGGTTTTATGACGTATTTTTCAAAATTTAAGTATTTGTCTAAAAGTAACCTTAAATCACGTGCACATTCATTAACATTTATAACAGTTCCATCTAGCAGTAATGGAGGATGCAACTGTTGATTGATTTTGTTATTTCCAACGTTTAATATTCAATATAGTTTTTGGGGGTTTATCGTAGACCATTGTCTTCTGACCACTTCTTGATGTTTATGAAGTTGAATTTTAAACAATGAACTCGTAATTCAATTTTTTGTAATTCGTTTTCTCAATCTAGTAGGTCTAGAGAAAACGAGTTTTGTATTTATGAGTTCTCAATGTTACTATTAACATTATATAAAAAATATTTCTACTAAATTATAATATTACCAAGTGACTGAACATCCATTAGCTCATACTTTACTTCTTTTGTGTCTTTAAATTAAGAGGTTTAGATAAAAAGTAAGTAACACCTATTTCTCAACTTTTACTTTTTATATTCCATACGTTTTTTCCAAGCTTATCAAAACGACAAATTTACACAAAAATTGAATTTTAGTCTTGTTGTTTAAAATAAACATCAAATGTGCTATATTTTCGAGTAGCTAATATTACAACAAATCACAAACTGAAATAATATACCGAGTGTCCCATTTATAAAAAACAATTTTACTTAATATCTCATAAATATGTAGGATAAAAATAATGTAACTAGACGATTGGATTCTACGTTAAAAAAGGCATTTTATATTTTTTCTATATGTTAAAGAACAACAGTGATACACGATACACGAAAAATTAAAATTTTAAATTTCACCCTGTATCTCTTAAACCAAAAATACTATGAAATTTTGTTGATACCATCTTTTGATTCTCAAAAATGTGGCACAGGTTTGCAAAAACCGCAACCTTCTATCTTCACTAACAACCGAGATACTCTGCAATTACAACAAAAATGGAACACACTGTACAGTCGAGAAAACTAAATTTGAGACGCTATATGGTCCTAAAAATTAACTGAGGGTTTCTATTTTAAAAACCTTCGTATATTATTTACAATTTAACAAAGAATGTAGTAAAGGGTTCAGGTAAACTTTCAATACATGTATAATCCTGTCCAGAGGTTACAACTCCGCTTTCATCATATTTTACTTTTAATTTTCAACGAATACTTCAGTTTTAATATTTCAATTGTTTTTTTTGTTTTTTACTTTTATATATATCGTCAATTTCTCTACATCGAGTTTTAATCTCATTTTCACTAATTTCTGTAATTGAAAAAGAATGATTATTCAAATTTTCAGAAATTATTGATTTTTATTGTGGCAATAAATAGATGCACCAAAACATAGTTCAATAATAACAAACATTTAAAAAAAAATATATAATTACAACATTAAAGTAATTTGTTATTAGTCATTAAATATTATGTTCAGAGCTTTAGAAATTAATAATAATAAATACTTAGAATTTGAAGGTACACAACTTACTTTTCATTAAGCGCTGAATAAATAAAAAGACTAATTGACGCCAAAATACTCAAGTTATGAAAGAACTCAGGTTTGCACGGTCTGAGTTATTACTCAAACGAAAACTCCTTCCAGAATTAGACCTCGTCAAAATGGTAGCCGTAGTTGTCAACATTGCACAAGAACACAAAGTACAGGTAATCAACTTGTCTGCCAAGACGGATTCTAGACTAAAATAAGTTTGTATAATTACAAAATACTCAAGTTATGTTTAGTAATTTACTGTTTTAACGATTTCTGTTCTAATTATCACGGCATTACAATAATTTGTTTAAATAATATTTTAAAATTTTGTTATTTCTTTTTGATTTTTAGTAGTTTTAAAATATTAGATCAAGGTGAACTTTTATTGTCGTGCATTCTAAAAAATATATTTTTTAAAAAAAATAGATGCTCCTATAACAAAGTTTAAAGAGAAACATTTATTTAACAAACTTGCTGTTAGCATTAACGACCATCTAACAACAACATAACTACAACAGGAACAAAAAAGTTCTACAAAGACAATAATTTAATAACTATAGTAAATACTTCCCAAAATTAACGCACCATTCACATATAAAAAGTTTCACATCAAAGCAACTTTGTCAATCCTTCGATTATCAAAAATAGCAATCTCAAATCGCCTGCTATAAGTTCGCAAGACATTATCAATAGCAAACAAACAGCGAGAATCACTCCACGGCTGTTTCGTTCTTTTAGGACTCTCAGAAGGAGAAAACTTGAGTGCAAGAATTTGCTATTGTACAAATGCGTGGTGTCAATTATATTCCCTACTGGAAGGCACATCATACAGGGTGTCGCGATATTCCGTGTACATAGAGCTACTGCACATTTCTGGGACTAAAATATGCCAACAAAAGTTGATAGTGTCCGAAATACAGAGCGTAAAAGTTATTATTTTTAATTAGTTTTTCTTGGATAATTTTCTTAATAGTTGTACTATTTGCACGAAATTGGGTGCTCAGAGTTTTTTGGGATGAGAATTCTCATATTTGTGGTAAATTGCAGGAGACGCCACTTACAGCACTTTTTTTAAATTTAAAATGTCGTAATTTTTGACCCTTGCTGTATCAAATTTTTATTTGAAAATTTTTATACTCCAACTTCTTCTGCCCCAAAATGGTATATTAAATAAATGTCGCATCGAAAACATCAAATTAAGCCCCATATTATGCATTCAACAAAATTCAGATGTGTTTGAACATTTACTCTACCTCGTTGTTAATACTTTACCTAATCTAATAAAAATGATCATTAAAAAAAAGAAATTAAAATATTGACTTAGAAAAAAGTTGAGATTGTTTGTGCACATGAACCCCCCAAACCTTACGCCTAAGATTTAATTTTGACAGTTTCCACTCTAGATCTTAACTCAGCATGGCAAAATTAACCAAACATTAAACAATAATTTGAAAAAATGCTTCGTCATGAGTTCTTTATTAAAGGATGGTAGCTCCGTTAGGAAACATTTTTCAACATATGTATATTAAAGGAATTAGTGTACATTATACTGTTTAAATATCACAACCTAACTTCGGGAGACCGCAATTCTTTTAATATTGTGTTTATACTATTCTTGAGATTTTGTTAAATTTAATGGTGCATCTATTCATCTTCACAATAAAAAACCATTAATTTCAGAAAATTTGAATAATCACCTTTTGTTAATTAAATTGATAAATAGAAAAAGATGGAGATTCGATATAAATATTAATAAAAAATCAAAAATAAAAAAACACAAAAAAATTTAAAATCTTAAAACTTATTAATTGACAACTAAGAATAAAATATGACGTGAGACTAGTTGTAGCCTCTGGTTAAGATTAAATACAAAAATCTAAAATAAAAAAAAACAAAAAACACAGTTAAAATATCAAAACTTATTCAATGATAACTGAAAATTAAATATGACGTGAGTCGAGTAGTAGCCTCTGGCCAAGAAAACAATTATATCGATGCATACAATTAGACTATAATTAAAAAACGATTTGTCAGTGGTCAATACAAATATCTAATTTTATTAAATAAATTAAGTGGTTTTGCGGACAAGTTTCGAGAGAAAAATAGACACTCATCTTCAGCAATATTAATCATACAAATAAAGTTATAAAAGAAAAGTTGTTGGAAATTTTATTGTCTATAACTTTTAAACGCAATTTTTGTTTTCTCTTTGTCTAACAAATTTTCAACTCGTCTTAAAGGAAAGAGACGCGTGCGGAACATCGTTTTGTCTCAAAGTACGTAGCGTTTGTATAAGGGCTTACCAATTACATAAATTTAACAATTGTGGGCCGTTACCAAAACTTATAATCCGATTTTACAAATTGCTTCGCAGGGCACGGTTTGGTCTTTTTTTTTAAACGATGACTTTTGCCCTACAATGTATTGTTTTTTTCACTTTTTCTATCACAGTTATCAAGATGTGACAATATTAGACAATTATTTTACCTTTGAAGCAAAATATTTTACGTCGCCACAAACTTTTATACTCTTTTACAAGTTTGTTAATATCAGTACGATGTGGTGTTCTGTCAAAACCCTCTTTATATTATCAGTTAAAAACACGTAGAGTCCAAATTCATAATGGATTTTTTGTTTATATAAACACATATCACTACAAATCAACATTTCCATAAAAATCAAGCTTAATTTTTGAGTAGAGTTCAAAATTGCAATTATATACAGAGTATTCCATTTAAAAATCACAACTTTGGTATGCCACTTAGTATTGGAGCACTCGGTATATTTAAAACGATTTTTAAAATGTAGTTCTTATTGATTTACAGCAGTAAATAGAGATACATTTTTGACAAAAATAATAGTAGGATACTGCCTGTGCCATGTAATTGTAAATTGTATAAAGTACCTTATGGTCATGAAAATGAATTGTCATTATATTGTCTATTATCATTTAAATGCAAAAAACGTGTTTTTTTAATTCTTTTTCAGATGAGTAAAAACTAATAAGCCAACGTTAATGGTGTCAAAAAAAAGTTGTAGAGAATAAAAATACGAATAACATGAGCGCTAACTCGTATCGATCGGAAAATAATTTCCCGAAAAAAATGAAATATTTACATTTTTCATTAAAAATTGGAGATTCCGTCATTTTTTGAGATGTAAATCTTTCGAGAAATAAGAGGAGCAAAACAGTGAAATTATCGGGAAATTGTTTATACATAATTGCAATTTAAATTTTTTTATGCAATATTTTCAATCGAGGCTAAATGCTCGTGTGGTGGACCGATTGTCAGGAAAGGAACAAAACGTCTATTCTCATTTTTTGATAACATGATATTTGGACACGCAAATTTCGTTTTTTTAACGTCAAAATTAGTTTTTAAAAAGAATTACAATTTATTTTAAAGGATCTTATTTGACGTAGTTCAAGATGTTTCTTCTACAAAAGATAACTATAAACTAAACTTGCAAACTAATCTTAGAATAAGCGTTATAATTAAAATAGATAAAAAACAATACTACGGGAAATGCATCAGCACTAGATAAATGTGTCTACTATTTATGTATTGCTGAATATTCTAATTATTATACATAACTCGCAAAAACTGTATGCAAAAGATGACCGAAATTGATGGAGTGGTGGGGTACCCAGCCGCTATCAGAGCCCTTATAAACTCAGTCCCCCTCAAACGACGTTAGCGGCTAGGTACCCGCATCACCAGAACGTTTGCTCGTTCTCGGTCAATTCCAGTCATCTTTGCATGAATTTTTCGCGTGTCAAATATCATTTTAACAAAAAATGAGAATATACGTTTTGTTCCTTTGCTTTCCACCTACAATTTTTTATTTCTGACAATCTGACCATCACACGAGCATTCAGTCTCGATTGAAAATATTAAACAATTTAAAACGCAATTATCCATTTTTTTAAAGTATCACTTATTTATAATCCCCGTATGCCCACAAATTTTCAGAATCGTGAGTTGATTAGTTTCTGTTATTTAATCACGCTTCTTTATATGTTATATTCACCCAATGCCCCAAACATTGAATTACTATATTTTTTGAACAAAAAATTGAATGTAAAATACAAACTTTTTGAAAAAATATTTGTATTATTACAATTTAAACAAGTTGAAAATGCAAGGCATTGTCGCAACGAACTTCGTATTATCCAAATATGGAAAGAATGGCAAAAGTTATAATTAGCGTCAATAGACCGTCATTGCTAATCTTTCTATTATCCAAATATGTGCCACACATTGATTTTGGACATATTTGGATTTTTGAAATAAACTTAATTTCCCGAGGGCATCGGGTATCTGTGGCCCGATTTTATGGGGGATAGGATATTTCAACTCAGCTATGCCAGAGGAGTCTAAATATATGCCACACATTGATTTTGGACGTATTTGAAATTTTAATTTTTCGACGGAATATCGCGGGGCTCGGCGTCCCTGTTGCCCGATTTTAATGCACATCAAAACTTAAGCTTTGGACACCAAGCTGAATCGATTGATGTATCACACAATGATGTCCGACCATTAGAAAGGCCTCGGACGGACGCACACACGGACACACGGACGACAAATCGATTTCATAAACGAACGAAGTTCGTTGAAAAATACGCCAAATGTCAAAGTCCTTAAGACGTGCACTAGAATACCAAATGTGAACATTGAAATAAATTGTGAAATAAATAATAGGAGTTAAGATACATTTAAATCATATGAGTTGTTTTTAATCTGTCAAAATTTAAAAGTATTTTTGAATTTTGTTCGTTTACTTATTTCAAACTATAAAATTTAAGCGATTTTATTGCCTATTCCCACAATAAATAGTAATTTTCCGAAACCAATTTTATGTTAAAAGCATGCTTTTATATTTATGAAATGTAGTTAAGCTTTTGAATAGATTTTAATGCTTTTTTATTTAATAACGTTTAATTTTTAGCTAATTGCTACTTTGCTTTATGCACTTTGAAGTATAGGTGTGTTCCTCTACCATCCATTTCTTTTCAATTACAAAAGATCTATTGATTATTCATATGATTTTCATATACGTTAAATAGTTATATGGTTTACTTATGATTAGCAGCTTGTTCTTACTTGCAGAATTATTTTCTAATATAAATATAAATAAACTGCATCACTAATCTAGTCTCATCTAATCATCACCGTAGATAAGCAGTCACGATGGGTGTAAGCTCATTATGGAAAAAAGACTTCACATGGAATTCCGAACTTCATATACTGATAGTGACCACTTAAAATCTTCAAATTTTATATCCCAGCTGTTCATTTCTGTTACATTCTTCACGTTATTAGACGACAACGGCCATACCACGTTGAAACTACCGGCTCTCGTCCAATCACCGAAGTTCAGCAACGTGGCGCGTACTTAGATAAGTGAACGTATCATAAAACGGTATAAAAACAAAAAAATTCTTATATTATAGAATTTGGCCAACTATCCTCTAAAAATAAACAACTGCCTACGTTGTCACTACAATGGCAACGAAAGTGGTCGGAGTGAAAGCAACAGTCATACTAAAGTCCTATATAGTCTAGTAATTATAATTTTAAGCGTGCTTTTCGGTGCATGGTCATGCCTTAATGCGTTGCTTATGCATTAAAGAATATGCTTTTTCCTGACTTTTGTTTCCTTCCAAACGCCTGCTTCCTATAATCATCTCGTCTGATCACCGAAGTTAAGCAACGTCGCGCGTGTTCAGTACTTGAATGTGTGACCGCTTCGATACGCATTTAAACGAAAAACAGTAAATTTCCTGATACACCAGATAGGTGTAAATGTATTTCCATTGAAGAAACAATGTTTTAAAATTCAAACGGCAAAAAACAGAAATCTTTAATAAGTTATAAAAATTCATCCAGAATATGAAAGAGACCAATGGTTTAAATAAAATAATAAAATTTTTAATATTCCTACCAATTATTTGCATCTAACTTAGGTTTAAAACAACCCATGGCAAAACTTGGGCTGCTTTACACTAACAAAAAATTGTGATTTTTTATGTTTACCCCATTTACATTGGTATTTTACTTTACATCATCGTAGCGTCTTCAATACGCGAGGGAGGCCTTAAGAAAGTTTGTTCTTTTCTTTTATCGTAGAGTCCTTTTTTGGGATATTTTGATTTGATTTTTATTTGCCCTGCTTAATTCAAGTCTCTATAATCTCTTGGGAAACAGTTAAATAATTTTTCAGTAGACCATTATTAATATATAAAACATAAGACAAAATCCTTCATTAATGAACCCCATTAATGCATGATTTCGTTTTTCTAGTAGGTGTTTACCATTCAACATCAAATCTGAAACAAAATTTCATTTTTTACATAATTTATTGTGAGTAATTCAACAAATTTTGTGAAGAAATGGATGTTTACAAGAGAGAAAAAAAATACATTTTAACATATATTTACTTGATGTATAATAAATAACACTGTCATTACAGTTTTTAAAAACAGTAAAAAATACTTAATACTTGTAAATGCATATCTAACTTACTACTATAATTTTAGAAACAGCAAAAAATAATCATAAATTCAAAAAAAATGAGATATAACGATTAGTTTAAAAATTATTGTAAAACAAATTTAAAGATATTTAACTCATGAATAAAATAAGATAAGTCCTGATGAAAATGGATGATTCAACTTCAGAAAACGTCTAAATATCAGAGGGTTGAGGTCCTTTTGAAGATTCTAAAAATAATAACAAAACCCAGTAAACATATGGAATTTGTTTAAACTTTGCAATGTTAAGTTATCCATTACAAAACGTATTTGAAAAAAAAACAATGAACTGCATGCTTGCATTTCTGCAGAAAAATAAGAAAAGAAAAATCTGGGTTAATTGAAAACTCTTTTTAGAAAATTGAAGATATACCAAAATATTTACTACGAGGATATATTGAAAAATTCTTAGCCTACTATAGAACCAAACAAAATTTCAATGTCAAAATATTTTATTACTCAACATATTCTCCTCTTAATTGGATACATTTATTACAGCGAACCTGCAACGTCTCTAGACCTTTCAAAAAAATGTTTCTTCTTGCTCTGCAAACCAGACCTCCACAGCTTCTATTACCTCCTTGTTGGAAGAAAATGTACGACCTTTTAAACTTTTTTCAGTTGAGGAAAGAGGTGATAATCGGACGGAGCCAAATCGGGTGAATAAGGGGGTGTTCTAGTAATTCAAACCCTAAATCACGAATTTTTGCATGGCAACATGAGATTTGTGTGCAGGGGCGTTGTCCTGCAAAAACAAAACACCTTTGGATAGCTTTCCGCGTCTTTTCTCTTTAATATTTTCCCGTAGAGTGGTCAGTAATGTCGAATAGTAATCTCCAGTTATTGTTCTACCCTTATCAAAAAATCAATCATGATTACTCCATGGCAATCCCAAAAAACTGAAGCAAGAACTTTTCCAGCAGATTTTTGGACACGAAACTTCTTAGGTCTTGGAGAACCAGAGTGTGCCATTCCATCGATTGTTGTTTTGTTTCTGGATCGTAGAAATGTACCCAAGTCTCATCCATAGTAACAATTCGGTTTAAGAAGTCTACATCGTTTTCAAATCGAGCACAGATCGAACGCGATGCTTCTACCCTTGCACGCTTTTGGTCAACATTCAAACATTTGGGGATCCATTTTGCAGCAATTTTTCTCATGTCCAAATTGACGTGAACATATGATGAACGCGTTCGTATGAAATATTCAGTGCTTCGATATCCGTTTTAGCCCAATTCGACGGTCTGATAAAATCGTCATAACTGCATCATATTTTCGGGGATGAACAAAACTGCTTCCTCGGTTTAAAATTTTTTTTTTTTATAAACAAGTATTAACATATCTTCGTAAATCTGCTTACCTCTTAACCCTTTTATACAGGTACTTTATGGCTCGATACTCAATTTTCGTTTTCATTTCGGAACCATATGATGAACGCGTTCGTATAAAATATTCAGTGCTTCAGATATCCGTTTTAGCCCAATTTGACGGTCTGATAAAATCATGTCATGAACTGCATCGATATTTTCGGGGACTGACACAGAAACTGGCCTTCCCGATCGGTCATCATCTTCAATGGAAAATTTACCTCTTTTGAAGCTTGCATTCCAATTTTAACGGTCGCATACGAAGGACATTGATCACCAAGAGTATTAAGCATATCTTCGTAAATCTGCTTACCTCTTAACCCTTTTAAATACAGATACTTGATGATGACTCAATACTCCAATTTATCGATTTTCACAATTTCGGTGGACATCTTTTTCATTTAATTAATTTAATAACTGTGGGTACTAAGAGGAATAAATGTAAATAATTCCCTGATCTTATTTTCGTTAAGCAATAGATTTCGTAGAAAATGTAGTTGTAAGTAGAATTTTACAATCTGTTATTAATTTAGAAAAAAGATTACCGGGGTTTTAGTATTTGAAGATAATTATTATACAAAACGTATAGTACGTATTTGCAGTAATTGAAGTACGCAGCCGAGGCATAAAAAACGGAGTAAAAGATTAATTTTTTTTAATTATATTAAAGGTATCTACACAGATGTATAAAAGCAGTTACATAAGTCGATCCTTCGATAATTATAGCCAACTACAGTTACACGATTCGACAGTTAATTGTCACAACACTTATTGTTATTAATCAAAATACTTAACATGTAGTAAATATCCATTCTCTTCTGATTTTAGGAGAAATGTTTTTGACCGATACGATACAAAAATAAAATTCGTCTTGTAATTAATGTTGTACCTTACGAGTTAAACGAAAATAGCATAACATTTGATAGCAAAGCATTTCCCCTTGTTACTGCAATGAATATTATAAGTTACTTAGTATTAACACATAGTTTTTACATCCAACAACAAATAAACCATACAAAAACGTGTACTTGGTGCTGTAAAAGTAACCGAACATATCATTGTAGTCCGTAGGTACAATAAGTTAATTATGTATGATGTTACTTTTTGATTAGAAAATAACTTATATTTATAGGTCCAGCAACATTTTAATTGCATTTATCCACTTTTGCCTTCGCACTTTAGATAATTCATTGAACTGTCTTTATGTTTAAAGTATAAGCACTTCTTTACATTATAGCTTTTACAGAGACTTTCACAACGCACAAAGCAGCAAAATGCTGGCATTTTATTCACTTTCCACTTACAGCCTTTATTTTCTTTTATTAAACGTTAGTGAAGATGAACTTTCTTTAATAACTAAATGTAAACAAACTGTTTGTATGCCTTATCTTCGCCACCTTAAAATTTATTTGACAGCATTCTGGAATACTCTATTGATCGAGGAACGCATAGATCAGTAAATTAATTTAAAACTGAAAACACTAATGTTGATTTTAAATCGTCTCCGAAATAACTTGATAGCACGGAACTAATTAAAGTTATCCGTGGCAGCCTGGCCAAAGTTTATTAAGCGCATTTTTGGTACAGATGTATTACATTAATTTTAACCTCTAATAAATTTATTATTACCTACGCTTTTCTAAAGAAGTTATTAAGGACAAAACCGAAAGCTACTGAAACGTTCGTTAATCTCAGTTAAAATGGTATGTTTTAAAGGGTTTTGCAATTTCTTGCAACTAAACTACGTACACAGCAGTTCTTCAATAATTAACTGCATGTTATAATTACGTTAGTGATTAATTACATCGATACCGGTATCGAGAACTTTTACATATCGCTAATATTTAAAAAAATAGTAGGAATTTTATGTTGGTATAATCTTGGCTATTGAAGATTTTTCAATTATTGGTTCTACAATAGGAAACTATAATTGGATCAATATTTATTCTTCAAAGTAAAACAATATTGAACAACCAATAAAGTGCCAACATTATACCAATGTGAACTTTTTACATCTCGCCAATATTAAAAAAAGTAGGATTTTAATGTTGGTAAAATCTTGGCTATTGAAGATTTTTCAATAATTGGTTCTACAATAGAAAACTATAAAGGCCGAATATTTATTCTTCAAAGTAAAACAATATTGAACAACCAATAAACTGCCAACATTGAACCAATGTAGCAACTTTTTACATCTCGCCAATATTAAAAAAATAGTAGGATTTTAATGTTGGTAAAATTATGGTGATTGAAGATTTTTCAATTATTGGTTCTACAATAGGAAACCATAATTTGCCCAATAATTATTCTTCAAAGTAAAACAATATTGAACAACCAATAAACTGCCAAAATTGAACCAATGTAGAAACTTTTACATCTCGCCATTATTTAAAAATAGTAGGATTTTAATGTTGGTCAAATCTTGGCGATTGAAGATTTTTCAATTATTGGTTCTACAATAGGAAACCATAATTAGCCCAATATTTATTCTTCAAAGTAAAACAATATTGAACAACCAATAAACTGCCAACATTGAACCAATGTAGAAACTTTTTACATCTCGCCAATATTAAAAAATAGTAGGATTTTAATGTTGGTAAAATCTTGGCGATTGAAGATTTTTCAATTATTGGTTCTACAATAGGAAACCATAATTTGCCCAATAATTATTCTCCAAAGTAAAACAATATTGAACAACCAATAAACTGCCAACATTGAACCAATGTAGAAACTTTTTACATCTCGCCAATATTTAAAAATAGTAAGAGTTTAATGTTGGTAAAATCTTGGCGATTGAAGATTTTTCAATTATTGGTTCTACAATAGGAAACCATAATTGGCCCAATATGTATTCTTCAAAGTAAAACAATATTGAACAACCAATAAACTGCCAACATTGAACCAATGTAGAAACTTTTACATCTCGCCAATATTTAAAAGATAGTAGGATTTTAATGTTGGTCAAATCTTGGTGATTGAAGATTTTTCAATTATTGGTTCTACAATAGGAAACCATAATTGGCCCAATATTTATTCTTCAAAGTAAAACAATATTGAACAACCAATAAACTGCCAACATTGAACCAATGTAGAAACTTTTTACATCTCGCCAATATTAAAAAAATAGTAGGATTTTAATGTTGGTAAAATCTTGGCGATTGAAGATTTTTCAATTATTGGTTCTACAATAGGAAACCATAATTGGCCCAATATGTATTCTTCAAAGTAAAACAATATTGAACAACCAATAAACTGCCAACATTGAACCAATGTAGAAACTTTTTACATCTTGCCAATATTTAAAAAATAGTAGGATTTTAATGTTGGTCAAATCTTGGCGATTTAAGATTTTCAATTATTGGTTCTACAATAGGAAACCATAATTAGCCCAATATTTATTCTTCAAAGTAAAACAATATTGAACAACCAATAAACTGCCAACATTGAACCAATGTAGAAACTTTTTACATCTCGCCAATATTTAAAAATAGTAGAATTTTAATGTTGGTAAAATCTTGGCGATTGAAGATTTTTCAATTATTGGTTCTACAATAGGAAACCATAATTGGCCCAATATGTATTCTTCAAAGTAAAACAATATTGAACAACCAATAAATTGCCAACATTGAACCAATGTAGAAACTTTTACATCTCGCCAATATTTAAAAAATAGTAGGATTTTAATGTTGGTCAAATCTTGGCGATTGAAGATTTTTCAATTATTGGTTCTACAATAGGAAACCATAATTAGCCCAATATTTATTCTTCAAAGTAAAACAATATTGAACAACCAATAAACTGCCAACATTGAACCAATGTAGAAACTTTTACATCTCGCCAATATTAAAAAATAGAATTTTAATGTTGGTCAAATCTTGGCGATTTAAGATTTTCCAATTATTGGTTCTACAATAGGAAACCATAATTGGCCCAATATGTATTCTTCAAAGTAAAACAATATTGAACAACCAATAAACTGCCAACATTGAACCAATGTAGAAACTTTTACATTCCGCCAATATTTAAAAGAGAGTAGAAATTTTATATTGGTAAAATCTTGGCTATTCAAGTTTTCAATATCTGGTCTACATTGGTTAATCATAATTGGCCTAATATTGGCTCTAGACAATAAAACAATATTGCAGAAGCAATATAATACAAACGTTTGGCCAATATCCCAGTTTATACGGTACCCCAATTTTTTCTCAATTAATGGGTCGGCATTGGGCAAATAATATAGGGCCAACATTGATTTTTCAAAACGAAACAATATTACACTAACCAATAATCTACCAATATTGGGCCATTGCAAATTTGCCAATATTGAAAAAATAACTGTAGCCAATATAACACCACAGTAGCAAATATTGCAGAAATAATGGCGCTATATTGGCGTATATTGCACCTATGACGTACCAATATAATAACCCCAATATATGTAACTACCAGTTATGCCAATGTTGTGCCAATATTGGTGATATTGGCTCTATATTGCGCCAATATGACAATATTGGTAATGAATTGCGCCTACCTTGCGCCAATGTTTTGTTCTACCTGGGATGAACTAGTTTTTAACCCTTAACCGACACAAATTTACAAATTTTATAATGTTTGGAAAAGTATTAATTTTACACATTTGTGTTTCAAATAAAAGTTGTTTGTAATTTAATCATACACAACTTTTGTTTAAACTATTTTTGCTACGATAAGTAATTACAGAGATAAAACAATCACGTGACACTAATACCTCAGTCAATAGAGCAAATAATAAGTAAATTTTTGACAAAAATTAATAGTAGGATACCGCCTGCGCCATGTAATTGTAAATAAAATTGTCATTACATAATTAATTAACATTTAAATGCAAAAGAAACGTGTTTTTTTCAACTTTTTTTTCCTGAGTGAAAAGTAATAAACCAATGTCAATAGTAAAAAGAAAAGTTATAGAAGATAAAAATGCGAATAAAATGAACAATAATTAAACTCGATCAGGTAATAACTTTCCAAGAAAAATGGAAAAAAGTAAAATATTTGGGTTTTCTTTAAAATTCCTAGATCCTTAATTTTTTGAGATGTAGAACAAATCTTTCAGGAAATAGGAGGTAATGATACGTACTTAATGTGTACAAAATCCAGCAATTGTCGGGCAATTAGTTTATGCCCAATTGCGATTTAAATTTTTAAAGCAATATAATCAATCAAGGCTGAATGCTCGTGTGATCGTCCTATTATTCAAAATAAAAAAATTGTAAAGTTGAAATAGAAAGGAACAAAACGTATATTCTTATTTTTCGATAAAATAATATTTAACACCCAAAAAATGCATACAAAAATAACTGAAAATTACCGAGTGTGGGAATACGGCGGAGTAGTGGGGGTACCCGCCCGCTAGCGACGTTTGAAGGAATTGCGCGCTGCCGACGGGTACTCCCACTACTTCTCCGTTTTCTCTTATTCGGTCATTTTCAGTCATCTTTCCATGCATTTTTTGAGTGTTAAATATCACTTTATTGAAAAATCAGGATATACATTTTGTCAAAAAACTCCTTAATATTCCAAGTTTAAACATTATCCCTTTACAATGAACGGGCCTTCTGTAGGAGTGTAAGTATCACGTTCAATTAAACATTCTTGCTCTTTTATTGTGCGACGTTTCCACCAACTATGCTGATCTTTATCAAAGCTCTAAATAATGTGAATGAAAACGAACGATATTAATTTTTGGTTTTTTGTTTAGATCCATGTTATGTATATATATAATTAACAATTAATTGACTAGAAATATAAAAAAAATTCTTTGAAGATGATGTCTTTAGGTAATTTTTTATACACATTTTCAGAACGCCGCTTTACAAGAATATGAAACTTAGTAGAGTTAGTTAACTTTAGAAACCAATTTTGTTAATGCAGGTTAAATTGTTTTAACACAATCACAAGCATCCCATTTGAGGGGACCAAAGGATATCTTTAATCATATATTTTTTATTTTTTTTGATAATGAATTAAGAAATTTTGAAGTTTTTACTTAAAAAAAAGATACTCTTGTTTAGAGTACATAATTTGTACCACTTTACAGAAAAATCGATCTTAAGTATATTTTGTTTTATATTTTAGTTGTCGCACTAATTTTTTTAAATAAAAGTAAGCTTTGAAAAATTAACAAACCAAATTTTATTAATGATAATTATTACAATAAATGTAGGAAATACTACCATAAACCTAAAAATGTATGAAAAAAAGATCTGGTGACGCTATCTTTAAAGAGCTCCAGCTCCGAAACCAAGGCTCAGAAAGTATATGTTTATTTAAACTTTCAGTCTATTTCTGCATGTTTCGTTGCCCTTAAAATCTGTAACACGTATTCATTAATAGTATAATAGTGCAGATCAGATCAGATTTTGGGCATAATCTATCAAGCCGAAAGGGACGTTAACTGTTTGTAACTTTCAAATATTTACAAAAATTTTAATTTTACACATTTTTTATTGTTATTATTTTTTAGTTTCTTTACGTTTAAAACAGCGGATGGATATTGAATTGTTTCTACATTAAAGTCAAAGTAAATTCTGTCAACAATGATATTTGTTTAAGATTCCGTTGATGCTTATGTGTTTGTATTGTTGCTATGTAATACTTTTCTTTTCGTTTTCCGCCGGTCGAAAAGTGAAAAGCAAAAACTTCGCACCCGACTACTAAGTCAAAAAATGTAATATTTACTGAGATTTGAAAAAAAAAATTGTTGAAACTACTTTTGTTTGAGGAGAAAATGTGTAAAATAAATATGTAGGTAACTATTTCAAGAATGCTAAATTTTATGGTTAACGACCCTTTCAACTTGTCAGATTATACACAAAATCTAACAATATTTGCGTTGCATCCAATAAATAAAAATTCATAAAAAATAACTTATTTTAGAAATTTTGTATCTATCTAACGAGATATATTATTTTATGTTGTGCGAGAAAAAAGATATAATAATTTTCAATTTAACATAATAAATGCATATATTGTTGAGACACACGGTGTAATGATATAATCAATATAAAATTACACGTACTTTTCTAGCAATTTGTATAAAATGTACTATATTAAATCCAGATATTGAGTATGCATCACTTTTTATTTCATAAATGCTTCAAAGATAAACGGTTGATTGAAAAAAATAATTCACATACATAAATAAAAGAAAATTTATCACATTCAATTTCATACAGTTAATATTACCATTAAAATAGTCAATGAAAAACCTCAAATTCAGTATATTAATCCCAATTTGCCGCAATTCACAGGATAATTTGTTTTAGACCCAAAAATAATACAGCGATCACTTGCTTTGAGTTCTAAGTCTTCAGGTATATCTACTACCAATTTATTTATTAAAAAGTTAATTTTCTGTACAAATACAATTTTGAAATCTTTAAGATGTGGTCGTGAAATTATCATACCTACTATATTAAAAACAGGAAAAAAGGAATGTCTTATAGTATTGTTGCGGAATGACATGAAAAGTTACGTTTCAAACTTTCCGGGAAACCACTACAAAATGTTACTTCAGAGTCTCGATTTAAACAAAGATCAAATTAGTTTGCAAACATTTAACATTTATCACATTAGTATTAAAGTTCTACTACCTTTTTGTTTATTAAGAATCATCACTTTCTTTCGTATAACCACCATGAAACGGAACGGAAAAAATAATGTACTTTCACGAACCGCGATCACGAATTTACTAAAACACTGTATTGATAAAATATTTAAGATTATCTAAAAACTACGCCATTCTTAGTAATACACCTTTCTTTTTTCTTATCAAACGTAATTAGCTATCGGTAATTTGAGATTAGAAGGTTAAAATGTCAAACTTTAACAATAGAGCAAAATGAAGAGTAACATTGAAAATAATTGTATTAAAAGCAATTTAAAAAGTTATCAGGTACCATTAGGTTTATAAAACGCTTGTGGATCGATATACCGAGAGATTGGAAAATTAATTACGTTTGTTTCGTACCTGCTAAAAATTTAAATTCAATCACTTACCTCAGCTGCCAAGAATGTCTGCAC
Organism: Abscondita cerata; assembly: GCA_030710515.1. Lineage (NCBI taxonomy): Eukaryota > Metazoa > Arthropoda > Insecta > Coleoptera > Lampyridae > Abscondita > Abscondita cerata. The sequence goes on from JALBCR010001005.1 coordinate 178,406, forward strand.
AGCAATTATATTAAAATGCCTTTCATCTTAATTTAAAAAAAATTATTAACGGTAAATAATTATGAAACAAATTGTTCCAAATTAAACGTTTTTACAAATATAAGAAACTTTTACACTTACAGTTATAATACACAAACCACAAATTCGTTAAATAAACTTCAAAGTATGCTTGTTCCGTTTTATTAACATTTTGAGAGAGATTATTTTATAAACCAAGATTTATTAATGTAAGACAGTGTGTAAATAAACGACATGCTATTGCGTAACACAAACATGATTACCTAGCTTTAGGCTGTAGTATACATCACTTTGATTTCTAACAAAAACCAAGCCACAATTTATGTTGATGAGATTTCTCAAGTTAAAAATTTCTGGATTGAACTAAGAATATCTTTTTTTACTTACAAATTACTTACTTATCCTTCCCACAGTCTTTTACATCATATCAAAACTGAAGTGTAATTCTTATTGGTGATAGATAATCAGCCTTATTATGGTAACCGTTGAGAACTTGACAACGCCGGAAAATAACCAATTATTAAAAATTAATCGTATTGAAAATGATTTTGTATTACGGTGACACTTCGGTTGTTGAGAAATATTAAAATAACGTTGAAAACTAAGCAATAGAATTTTCTTCTTGCCAAAATTCCAACGCCTATTATTTATATACAACATGGAGGTGAATGATGGTTTTATTTTAATTATAAATGATTTAGAAGATGATGAACAACGGTAAATTAGCAATATTTATAATGCGATGCGTTGCATCTAATTAATAATTAATAAACAACCTTATTTTGATCACTATACAGGGTGTCCCACCGGGGACGCCATTTATAGATTATAGAAAAGCTGTACATGGGAAAAATTTGAAAATTTGGTAGTATACTAACATCGACGGGGGCAGTTCCGCAAAAGTATTTTCAAGATTGTGTCACTTCCGGTTATACCGGAAGTAGGTGTCAACTTGCTTATTTTAAATAGAACACCCTATATATTATTCTATTTTTGAATTTTGCCCAAAATTCTAGACACATTTGTGTATGATGTCCTATACCTAATTCTAAGTGTTTTGGACTTATTTTAAATTTTATGTCAAAAATGACGTTTTCAGGCCTAAACAAAATTATAAAATTTCGCTTTATACTAATGCCTTTATTATTTAATTGAAATAGGTTTCCTTGTAGCAGGGGACCTATTTTAGTGGGCTATGTCAATATTTTGATAATAAATTAATACATGGCGATCAAAAAAAAAGGATTAAAATTAAATTCAAAAACACGTCAAAAGTGTAAAACCATGTTTTTATAGCTTTATTTTATTTAGCATCAAAAATAAGGTTGACTTTGTACAAGGTTGTCTATTCAAAAATTCATGGTTTTCGAAATATTGGCAATTTAACTTTTTTCGTTGCACAAATGCTATTGTATTTCTTTTAATATGAATGGTTATTTCTAGTCGTCTGCGGTAAATTTATCGAAAGCAATTTATCGAATGGCAATTGACCGAATGCAGTTTATCGAAAAACAATTGACCGAACAGCAATTTATCGAATAAGCAATTTATGGAATGACAATTGAACGAATAGTAAATTTATCGAAATAAAAGCAATTCGTTTCTTTTGTAAATGCTTTGAAGGAAGGAATGTCACATTCTTCGAGAATTAGAAAGCTATTATTGTGAATCTCTGCAATTGTAATAGTCACGGCTTATCGCTAATGGGGTGGCTCCTAATCTCGGATAATCCCAAAGCTAATTGCTGTGTTGTGTATCGCTATTGGGTTACTAATCATAATTACGGATATAAAAACCTGACTCCTTACGAATACCATTTACTTGCAATTGTTACTTTGAGTGAAGCGCAAGAAAAATATTACAAAATGCCTTTAGTGTTTATGAATAGTGAAAAGGGCAAGAAAAATTATATTTGAATGGTCATTTATATTATCAAGATTGAAAAGTTGATACCACAATTTACTGGAGATGTGAAAAGTACAGAAAAACTAAATGTGGTGGTCGTGTTATCACAGTCGAAGATGAAGTGACTAAAATGAGCGTTAATCATAATCATGCTGCCAATGCAGCACATGTAGAAGCAAGTAAAGTTATGAATAACATACGTGACAGTGCTAGAAATATTCAAGACGCACCTCACTATATTCTGTCCAATGCTACTGCAACAGTTACTCAAGCGGGTGCAGCTCAACTTCCAAAGGTAGATATTATCAAAAGGACAATAAGAAATATTTGCCAAAAGCAGAATGCTCCTCCAGCTTTACCTACTCAACGTAGTGCCATTATTTTTCGTGAAGAATTTACGAACACCAAACGTGGGGAGCCGTTTCTTTTATTTGATTCCGGGCCCGCAGAAGATCGCATTTTAATATTTAGTACCAGACGAAATCTTGGACTTCTAGCACAGTCGGAGCATTGGTATGCTGACGTTACTTTTAAAACTGTGCCACATCTTTTTTACCAATTGTTTACCATTCATGGATTAAAACAAAATAATGATATACCATTGATATATGCACTGCTACATGACAAAAGAGAAGACACATACAACAGATTATTAAAAGAAGTGAAGGAATTACAACTCTTACTAGGACCATCAACCATTATGACCGATCTTGAACCTGCCATGATCAATGCAATGGTGAGTGCATTCTCTCAATCGACGCATCGTGGTTGTTTTTTCTATTTTGTCAATGTGTTTATCGCCAAATCCAATCACATGGTCTGAAAGCAAGATACGAAACGGATGCAGATTTTGCTTTCAAAGTGAGATTACTTTCTACAATAGCATTTGTTCCTTCGCAATATGTGGTCGACGCTTTTGAAATGTTGTGCGATGACGATAATCTGCCAGCAGAGTTACAACCAATTATTGATTATTTCGAAGATACGTGGATAGGGCGTCCACAGCGACGCCAGCGTCGTCGAGAGCCACGATTTTCACATATTTTATGGAATTGCTTTGATGCAGCAGTTCAAGGTTTGCCAAAAACCAACAATTCTGTAGAAAGTTGGCACCGAGGTTTTGAACAACAAATTTCTGCAGATCATCCAAACATCTGGAAATTTATTGAAACCATTCAGAGGGAACAAGGGCTTCACGAATTGAGAATCGAACAATATGTAAGTGGACAAGAAGCAACAAGTAGTCGTAAAAGTACAGAGACTGTGCTCATAGATAAAACAACTTGCTGAAAACTTTGACAGAAATAACATGCATGACTATCTGCGTGGCATCACACACAATATTGCTTATTAAAATAGCATACTATTAGGGACTTAAACTTAAAATATTATAATAGAATCTATAGAAGAAAAGGTATAAAAACAAAAAAAATAAATAAGACAAAAGTAATACAAAACAATTAAATAAGAAACAAAAGTTAAAAAAAGGGAAACTAGTAAGCCGACCGAATAGTATTTTAATATTTTAGTAGATATGCTTTAAAAGCCAGTTTCAAAGTAGGTACATAATAGCTTTATAATTCTTGAAGAATGTGCATTCCTTCCTCTAATATTTCATTAAAATTATAAATCAACTTCAAAGCATTTACAAAAGAAACGAATTGCTTTTATTTCAATAAATTTACCATTTGTTCAATTGTCATTCCATAAATTGCTTATTCGATAAATTGCTGTTCGGTCAATTGTTTTTCGATAAACTGCATTCGGTCAATTGAACCTCGATAAATTGCTTTCGATAAATTCACCTAGACCCATTTCTAGTTGGCCATGATGGCGTTAGAAAACAATCATCTGTCAAGGATATGTCAAACTGTTAAAAATTTTCAATAATCATGCCGGGACGCTTAAATTATACAAACGAAGATTACTTAAATTTATTTATTATTTATGGACAATGTGATAAAGTTATATTAAGAACATGTGTTACAGTTAACTGTACCGACTGTGAGTGTTAAAGTGCATATCGTTACCAACGCGATAACTTTAAATGCTTGAAACACACGTGCGTCGATAAAGCCAGGTGTTCTTTCGTTGCGTGTGTAATACTGTACAAGTAATTACTTGGCTTTATCGACACACGTGTATTTCAAGCATAATAAGTTATCGCTTTGATAACACTCACAGTCGGTACAGTTAACTGTTGGCATTTCTTAGTTTGATATACACTGTTTGACATATCCTTGACAGATGATTGTTTTCTAACGCCATCATGGCCAACTAGGAATAACCATTCATATTAAAAAAAATCAATAGCATTTGTGCAACAAAAAAAATGTTAAATTGCCAATATTTCGAAAACCATGAATTTTTTGAATAGACAACCTTGTACAAAGTCAACCTTATTTTTGATGCTAAATAAGATAAAATTATAAAAACATGGTGCTTGCATTTAAAAAAATGACTTTTGACGTGTTTTTTGAATTTAATTTTAATCCCTTTTTTTTGATCGCCCTGTATATATTATTATCAAAATATCGACATAGCCCACTAAAATAGATCCCCTGCTACAAGAAAACCTATTCCAATTAAGTAATAAAGGCATTAGTATAGGAAAATTTTATAATTTTGTTTAGGCCTGAAAACGTCATTTTTGACATAAAATTTAAAATAAGTCCAAAACAGTTAGCTTAGGTATAGGACATTATACACAAAATGTGTCTACAATTTTGTACAAAATCCAAAAATAGAATAATATATAGAATGTTCCATTTAAAATAAGCAACTTGACACCTACTTCCGGTATAACCGGAAGGGTCACCATCTTGAAAATATTTTAACGGAACTGCCCCCGTCGATGTTAGTTTACTACCAAATTTTCAATAATTTTCCCATGTACAGTTTTTCTATAATCTATCGATGGCGTTCCCGGTGGGACACCCTGTATAGTCATATAGATATATGATTACATGAATTTTGTCTTTGAAGTAATAACAGTCTGTTACATCACAACATGTTTTAGTAATAATACTCAAGTGTTGAAACGACGACCCATTATCAATTCCTGAAAACCAATTTAAAGCCATTTATAGAATGTCACGACAGTTGGTGCATAATTTAATATTAAATTTAGAAGAAGAAGAATTTTAGCGTTAAATGCCAAGTATCTTGGATTTGTTCATGACGCTGCAATTTGGAGAACCAGCGCAAAGGTTGTCAACAAACTTTAAAGCAGGAGATAGATCATCATATTTAATAGGTTAGATATCGCAATCATTAAAAATAAATCATTAAAGTAATATATGGAATCCAACCATAAATTGTAGGTTACTCAAGATACCCTTTGGAGCCATGGCTGACTACACCCATCAATGGACAAAACTTAACCAATGCCAAAATGAGATTTAATATGGCCTACAGAACTCTAAGAAATGTAATTGAAATGTTAAATGGGGTGTTAAAGTCAAGATTTAGATGTCTGTCAAGGCACAGAGTGTTACATTACAGTCTTGTTGTTGCAGCCAAATAATTCACAGTTGCGCTGTCTTATACAACATGTGTGTAAGTTATAGAGAATTAGATGAAGAGTTAGATTATGGTAATAAAAGAACATGCTATTTAAATGCCAATTAATTTTTATTAGATGAACCTGAACAAGATATTGATAATGATGGTCAACAAGGAGGCTTCAACTCATTGTTAAATGACAAGAGCTAGAATAATAAGATTATTTTTTAATTGATTTAACAGTGTCAATGTAACACTTACTTAATCCTAATAATTGCATTTAAAAAATCTTACATTGTCACTATTAATAATGCCGTGCACAGTATAAAGAACTGTTGTTGCTCTTTCATTACATTTAAGGCAACTTTGAATATTAACCTTCTCCCTAAAAATATTTGAAAATACAAATTTAGTCATTTGATATAATGTTTTATTACTTTTTCTTTTCTTGCATACAAATGTAATCCTGGAATTACTAGTTTTGCAACGTTTGAATGGCATTACATTGAAAAATCCAAGCTCAGAAATATTTAGTCTAGTAATTGAAATTATAAGTAGTTCCTCATTGTCATTAAGATAATCATTAATTGCTGGCCCACCACCTGATTGCATCCTATATCTCATAATATGTCTAACTTTTGTTTTACACACCTATTCATGAAATGTCTGAATTAACATTAATGTACGTTTGCATTTATTGTTTATACAACATATAAAGTAAGGTTGTCCCAACTAGATTTCACTGTATCAGGAGCCATAGAAGGAACGAACTTTCCAGTTAATAATATTTCATTTTCTTTTCGATGTTTTAAATATATTAGAATTTGCTTTTTGCTCGTTCATTTTTTTATGTGATATTTGCGCGATAAATATTTAAACGAGGTTAAGATTGTGCTATGAACTTTGATACACATTGTAAGCAGTAGAATGATTGAAAATAACTACAGAAACTTATTAAGCAACTAATGTCACATGAATCATTTGATTTTAACAATCATTTGTTAAATTTTCAATAGTTACCATAATAGGGCTGAATAACTTAGTTTTGATTTCGTATAAAAGTTGTCAAAAATAACAAAAAACATTTCATTTTTGAGGTATGTACACGGTTATTCACTATAAATTACCCACCTTTATTATTTCAAATAAAACAGGTAAATATGCAGAATTTTTCTGTTCGACTGTAAACCATTTTGGTGATTTAATTAATGAAATGTCAATTATCAAACACAACATTTGTCATTTACATGGCTTACTTTGACAATGTTAACATTTCGTATTAAGTAACGGTGTTATTCTACGGTTAGTAACTCAATAATGGCTCAAGATAAACATAACATATAACATATTTTTAAAATCAGGAAAAAAGATCTTTTACAAAAATGTGAATAATATACTAGGTGTTAGATTAAAAAAATACATCATATTTCTGTTTTGCCTTGTAAACGGCGAGTAACTGAATTATTGATACATTTTAAGAAAATTCAGTTAGAACCATACAACTTTCATGCATAACTTTTTTTCTGTACCTGCTTGCAGAAAAGTGATTTTTTAGAACACCACACAGTATTTTTTTTTAATTTAAAATAAAATCATTTCAGATAATAAAAACTGTTTACCCTTTCGAGAAATTGAAAAAAAGTCGCCTTAACAACTCAATTTTCTTGAAAAAATAAAATTATTATTATTTATTTTTTTTTGAACTGTCCCACAAAAAAGTGTACATAGGCGTTTGCTATATTAAATTCAAAATTAATATATTATACAGGGTGGCCAACTAAAAAAGAAAAGCGATGTAGTCGGAAACCGCTTAACTTATGACCTTGCAGTAAAAAATACTCTCATAAAAGTGGCCAAGAGAAATTGCTAGAAAGTTTGTAAAATGTCTGATACAATAGTTTGAATTAAATTAGAGTAAAGTAAACTTTTTTCTTCAAGCGTGCTAAAATATGAATTTTACTATACCGCATTGAATATATAGAACGACTACATTATTTTACGGCGTACAATAATATTATTATTTTACGCTCAATTAGTAACTTAGTTTGCCGGTAGAGGTATTAGCACTTTTAAGCAGAAACGCCATTTAAAATTTAAACTTTTAAAAATGTCGCAAATTGAAGGAACTCCACCTAAAATAAAACAAATCGCCGATGCCTTAGTTGAAAATTTGATCCCCAACAAGTCGCGCAAAATATATGATTTTGCTTACAATAAATTTTGAAATGGGCGCAAGAAAATAATATAATCAATTACACAGAAAATGTTATGTTAGCGTATTTTTCCCATTTGGCGGAAACTATGAAAAGTTCGTCATTATGGGCACAATATTCCATGCTAAAGTGCCAATTAAATATTAAACATGACATAAACTTAAAAAATTACGCAAAATTAATTTCCTTCTTGAAGCGCCAAGCTGATGGGTATCAACCAAAAAGCAAAAGTTTTCTCAAAAGAACATTTTAATAACTTTTTACAAAATGCGCCAAACAATGAATATTTGGCCCTGAAGGTAATTTCAAATATAACTTTTTCAATCGCTAAAGTAGATACTATTTTCTTAGATCGTATTAATATTCGGAGTTAGTGGGGCATGTCGTTGCGACGAACTAGTCAATTTAAGAATACAGGATATCGAAGACCTGGAACGTATAATACTAGTAAAAATTCCTAATACTAAAACGAATAAGTCACGGACATTTACTATAGTTGGAGATTTTTATTTAAATTTATGTAGACAATATATGACACTTCGACCTAATGACATCAACATAACAAGATTCTTTTAAAATACCAAAATGGTAGATGCCACCGTGTCGTTATGGGGATACATAAAATTTCAGGTATACCAAAACAAGTGGCAACTTTTTAAAACTACCTAATCCAGAGGAATACACTGGTCATACACTGCGACGAACCTCAGCTACATTGTTAGTTGACAATGGTGGAGACATTACCACTCTAAAAAGACACGGTGGATGGAAATCTAACAATCTAGCTGAGGGATACATCGAAGACTCCCTTTCAAACAAACGTGAAATTGCCAATAGAATATTAGGGTGCGATGAAGGTAACACATCTACCGTAACATCAGGTGATCTTAACAGGCCTAGTACTTCCACAGCAACATCGAGCATATCCCAGTCAAGTGAATATGAAATCCATCACGACTATAATGACGTCAATGTCAGTTCTAAAACAGCAAGTAGTGGATTAAATATTATTAACTCGACATTACAAAATTGTACCTTTAATATTACTATAAATAAGAAATATGTATTTTTTCCACTATATAGTTACTACAAAAGAATGTTTGTTTTAAGTTTTCATCTGAAATAAGAGTTAATTATTATTATTGTTGTATTGTTAAATAATTATAGCTTTCTTTCTTACTCTACAAATTAATACAAAAATTTTCCTTTTACAAACCGTGTTAATACACACAACAAAAATAATGTTGTTTGACAGTCATGTTTGACAGTTGTAAAGTTGAGTTAACGCTGTTGCCTATTCATTCTAAAACCACCTCAATTACTTCAAGAATTTGGTTTTTTACGCTTGAAGAAAAATAGTATATGCTACACGGAGTCGAACGCCTTTTTGTGTTTCGCAAAGTATTTTGCGGCCTTAGCTGCGCTTCGGCCGCAATACCTTCGCTCAACACAAAAGAATGCGTTCTACTCCTAGTAGCATAATATACTATTAAACGAAACTCAGTTCAAATTTTTGCAATAAGACGTTCCCAAGATATTGCATATTTTCAAAATCCGTGTTTGTCTTACCCCCACCCCTTTATTTGAAGAGTTGGACAAAAAAGTGCTGAACTAAAGTTGCTCCTTATAGACATAAGATTCATTTGCAGCAAATTTTAGGAAAAGACATTTTACAAATTTAAAAATTATTTCCAGCAATTTCTCTGGGCCACTTTCATGCGAAATTTTTTTACCGCAAGGTCGTAAGTTTACAACCAGTTATTAGACTTTGCATTTATTAATCTGGTATAGTATCCACTTAACTTTCGTTGTATACAAATTTGTTCAAAATATAAGTGAGTTAAGTGATAAGTTATCGTGTTAAACAAGTGCACTTCGTTGACAATAACTAATCGTTATTCTGTAGGTAAATAACAAATATATTTGCATAGAGTGAAGAATTAATAATCTCCGGAGCTATGTTGCCAGCCGGTAACGGCTATAATGGACAACCATATGGTTACAATCAGTCACAACACGTAACTAATTCGCCATTGAATATTTCTCAAATCAATTTTTCATGTAATATGATACAAAATCAACCACACCGTCAAAATCAGTAGCAATTATGTATACCTTCTCAACCACAAATACCACAACATGTAATCAATTGACAAATCAAAAGAACAAAAAAAAATCTCCTTACTACAGATGAAAGTGACAGTGATAAAACCAAACAAATGATAACAGCAACAGCTGGCAAACAGTTAAAGGTAATAAACGCAAACGACGTAAACAAATTAATTCGCCCCTAGCACAAGACCAGCAACAACAACCCTTATTGCTAACAAACAAATTTTCTACACTAGCACAAGCGCCTCTGCATAAATCACTAGCATCGGATATACAAGCATCACCGTCAGAAATAAATGAACCCCACCTATCTTTGTACAAGGTGTAATAATAATAATAACATTGATTTAGTTAATAATAACTATTAGCATCTTACATTTGACATCTACTAAGTTACAATTTTTTACTAACTAAATTTGTTTTTAACATATATTTCAGTTTCGGATTTGAAAGCAGACATATTACTACAATATTTTATTTGATTGGGCAATTCATTATATAACTTTAATCCTTTATAGTAAAGTAAGATCATATCCTAAATTATTTGAAATTCTTCCTAAAAAAATTATTCTCCCGCTTAGTTTCTTTATTATATACTCTATATTTTTACTAAATTTTAGTTTATTGTCTATAATATTTTCGATTTTGTTGTTTTCAATTATAATTTCAACGTCCTCTAGATTTGTGATTTTTTTGCTCCTAATACCATGTATTTGGTTTTAGATACGTTTAATTTCAATTTGTTTATCTTAAACCAATTTGTTAATAATATCAAATCGTTATTAATTACTTTAACAGTTTCTTGTATATGTTCTTTCCTGAAGCTGAGATAAGGGTATCATCCGCAAATAAATGAATAGAAGATGATTTTGGAACTGTAGTTATGTCATTAATATAAAGATTAAATAATGTAGGACCTAGTACGGAACCTTGTGGAACTCCCAAATTATTTAGTATATTTTCGGACATTACGTTGCCTATACGGGTTCTCTGAAAACGATCATTTAGATAACTTTCAAACCATTTGTATTCGTTATCTAAGATTCCATATAGTTATAATACAGTTGTAATACATTATGATATCATGATAAAAAAGCTAACCGCAGTAGCAGAAGCCGAGCAATACATAACTAAAAAACTAACTGTTACAACACACTCAAAAACCTAGGACACAAGGTACGCAATATTATCAATATAAAAAAGCAATCAATCGCAAGAACCACTACCAAACTTTTGAAAATAACAAAGAAATATTTAAAGTTCGGTTATTGGAAAATCTGGTTGTTGCCTTTGAACCCCAAGGAAAAATGGGGATATAATACAATGTACACGATGTCAAAATTACGGACATACTCGAACTTATTGCAATAGATCATATGCATGTGTAATATGTAATGCACGACACTAAAATCTGTACTAAAACAAAGGACACTAAGGTCATATGCGTACTATGCGGCGGAGATCACCCGGCAAATAACAAAGGGTGTTCCGTTTATCAAGAACTACAAAAAAAATATCAACCAAATAGTCAACAGACAACTCGACGAGCTATTCAACTTCAACCAACAGATCAAAATTTCCCATACCTAAATCGCCAAGAACCTCTCCAACAATCCCCCAACCAACTCCATCCAACTACTCCACTCCACTCACACATAGCCTCAAACCATCCCTACCCAAAGCAAGACTTGACACTTCAACAATTCCTTGATGAATTCAAAAACCTATTCAACTAGCTTCTTCAACAAAATAATATAATTCTAAATTTGTTAAGCACCGTCATCACCAAATTAACTAACTAAACGCTAAATTTTTAAGAATTGCTTTGTGGAACACCAACGGTCAAAAATTTCCTGAATCTTAACAATATAGACATTCTGCTCGTCTCAGAGAGTCATTTTACTGGCAGATCGTACATAAAAATACCATATTACTCAGTTTATGACATATAACATCCTGACAGTACTGCACACGGTGGTTCGGCAATAATTATTCGCAATTCTATTACTCACTCGAAACAACCAGAGTATAAACCAGAGTTTCTACAAGCCACAACGATCCAGGTTGAAGATCTCACAATTCCATTACTAATTTCGGCCATTTACTGTCCTCCCAGACACAACTTGACTTATCAAATGCTACAACCTTTATCGACACACTAGGCCAAAAATTTGTGCAGGTCGTGATTTTAACGACAAACACACCCACTGGGGATCCCGTTTAACTACATAAAAGGCAAAACATTCCTCTCATTACAATCTCTTATCTACTGGGAACCCTACCTATTGGTCAACTGATCCAGGCAAAATTCCAGATCTCTTGGATTTTTTATCACCATAGGACTTTCATCAAATTAGATTGACGCCACTTTAAACTACGATCTCATCTCTGATAATTCCGCGATTGTAGCCACAATTAGCACAACCATCATTTACAAATCACCCAACCATTTTATTAGCAATGGAAAAACTGATTGGGATACCGTCAATGACTACATTGAACAACATCTAAACAATAATCTCAAACTGAAAACCACAGAAGACCTAGAATATGCTACACAACATTTCATAACCATAGTTCAGAATGCTAGCTGAACCGCCACACCCCAAACAACTAACATTAAAATTCATAATCCCAATATTCCTAACGAAATTCTAGAAATCGTGAAGGAAAATAGAAAAGGAAAGGCGCAGTGGCACCTCACACATAGCATCGAAATAAGAAAAGATTCAAACAACTCAACAACAAACTCTGAAACAAATTAAAAGCTGTTCGAAATGAGTCATCCCAAACATACTTGCAAACTCTAACTGTAACTGACAATTCGATATGAAAAGCCACCAAAGGCATTAAAAAACCACAAACTCAAATTCCGCCCATACGTGCTCAAGAAACTTCATGGCTACGACCGGAAAAAAGAAAAAGTAAAAACATTTGCAAATTTCCTAGTAGGCGTTTTCCAACCAAACTTTAACGCAATAGATGTGCAAGTTAAAGAAGGACTACAATCTCCACTTTAAATGTCACCACAGATGCGCAACTGTTCTCAAAAATTATCTGAAATATCTGGAATTGGTTTCTTACAAATTCTCAGGATCCTTAGCCTTACATACTGGCCCTACAATTAAAAAGTTGCGCAAATAATTCTTATTCCTAAACCTGGTAAGCCTCCCAACGAGATAACTTCCTATCGTCTTATCAGTCTTCTTTTATTGGTGTCAAAGTTGCTTGAAAAAATAAATTATACGACGTATCAACAAAAATGGGCTGCAATACACATGGTTGCTAAACACCAATTTGGTTTAAGCAAAAGCATTCAACAATCCAGCAATTATGTTTAACAAACATAATTGAAACAGCATTGCACTGTTGTCTTCTTGGATGTACGACAAGCCTTTGACAGAGTGTTGCATACAGGACTCCTCCTTAAACTTAAAAAAAACGTTGCCCGAAGAGTACTATCTACTCCTCCTCGTATATTTCTCACCAAACTTGCCAAACAAAGCTTCGTAAGGAAGTATTTCAAATTAAAGGTATGTACCACAGGAAAGTATACTACGGCCTCCGTTATACCTCTTATACGGACCCGGCACATCGAACGCATTAAAAGTATATCTAGAATTAATTCTATTCATTTTCTGAAAATAGTGCTGCGCCTATTTTCGACATCACTGAAGTCAGGCAAAATATTTTCGTTCATACAGCCTCTTCGGGTTGTACCGAAAGTAGCTGTCAACATTCTTATTTCAAATAAAACATGCTATTTTTATATCATTTTCAGATTCTACGTAAAATTTAAGGTTTAATTAATAAACCATATACAAAAAATGACTGGTTTTTTAGTTATATCAATTTTTTTGGAAAAAAAAAATTTAAATCATGTTGAATTGTTATGCTTCATATCTCAAGATAATATCAATATTTTAGTTCCTAATTTGTTGTAACAGTTGTCAATATGTTACAGTCACATATGAATGGAAACTCGAATTTCATGTACAGAGTGATGAAAATAACTGTAACGAAGGATGAATGTTTTAAATAGAAATCGTTATCAAGTAACACAACAAAAACGCAGTTCAAAAATTAATTTTCAACAGTTTCAACTAAAGTGTTCGAACACATTTCCATTCTGTCCCAAACAAGCAAAACATCGTCTATGGACCTCAGTATTTGTAGCGCGTTGTATGGATATGAGACTGAGTTCGCTGAAAGCGGCACGCCTCCATGTTTTCCTTTGTGGTCATTGGTTTTTATTAGATCTTATCTTTTACACATCCCCATATAAAGAAGTCTAAGGGTGTGAGATCGGGGGAACGTAAAAAAAACTATATGGTCCATTTAAAGCAATCCATTGGCGTCCAAACATGGCCTCCAATGTGTCACTGACTTGGCGTCCATTTGATAAAACGTTGTATTCTTCTCAAATTCTGATAGGTGTTGCAATGTTTCTCTGATCACGTTATTCAAAATATAAAATATACACATAAGTGCTATATGAACGAAAATATTTTGTCTGAGTTTAGTGATGTCAAAAACAGGCGCAGCACTATTTTCAAAAAATAAATAGAATTAGTTCTCCTTATATCTTTAATGCCGCTTAATGTGCCAGACCCTGTATAAATCAGACTTGCCTACAACAGAACAAACAAACAAAACAAACAAAAATTAGTACATTTGCTGATACAATGATACTCACGTGCAATGAAGACCCAGTAGTAGCATCCGCTTCTTTACAAACTCACTTAAATGAAATAGAACAGTGGCTAACTAAGTGGAAAATGAAAGTAAATCTCACACATTATCTTTACAACTAAGCACCAATTTTGCCCACCTGTCACTCTCTATAACATTCTTATTCCACAATCCAAACAAGTCAGATACTTGACAATAGATTAACATGGAAACCCAAAAAAAAACGCAAAGAAGTGAACTTAAAGTTAAAGAAAATGTATTGGCTCTTTAGACAAAACTCTTCGTTATAGCTAGCCAACAAAATACTGATCTATAAGTGCATAATACGACTCATCTAGACCTACGGTTGCCAGTTATGGGGCTGTGCAAGTTACTCTACCGTTTATATTATTCAGCGCTTCCAGTCAAAAACCCTTCGCTGTATGACAGACGCTCCATAGTATGTGTCTAACAAAACTTTTCATACAAACCTTGGTATTCCCTATGTAAGAGAACTAATATGCTGCAAAGCATCAAACTATTTTGAAACTCCACCCCAACGAACTTGTGACACGTCTCAAAGAAGATCCTCCCTCAGATCTTAAGAAGAAGCGGCCAAAAGATCTTACACAACAATAGCGGACTGACTCAACTAGGCGTCTCTCCACTCACGTCATGACATGTAACATGTCATACTATAAGCTTGTAGAATGTAAACAATTATTCTGAGTATTTATTTAATTAAAATAAAGAAAAAATAATCTGGTCTAATCCGTCGCGTTTTGTTCGATAAATCCCGGGTTGGATTCCAAATGCTGTAATTTTTTTTGTTAATTAACTTTTGTTGTTATAATACATATTTTGTAAAATAATTTTATTATTTTGAACTTTTAATTCTAACTAAAGATTAAGTATTAAAAAGACCAAAAAATTACGCTAGTAGGAATTGAACCTGAGATTTTTTGAATGAATCCTGACGATTTAACCAACTCCACCACGAAAGTGCTTACACCAAATATTTTAATTAATTCTAATTAAATTACGCTTTAAAAACGTTCTTATTCTTATATTCGTCATAAACTCAAGAGGTGTATTAGTGTTTAGGTGTGTGACAGCTACTAAAAACCCATCAACACGCTATTTTTCGTATATTTCTGGATCATTTACACAATGAAATACCAAACGTAAACAAGAAGTTTCTAGTAAAATTACGATTATATCTCCTCAAAACCAAGGCTTATACATAATAAATAAATTATAACTTCCAGTCAAACCAATACTAAATATATTGCAGTGAAAGGGTTATTTTTTAAATAAACAAACAAAAATTACGTTTAAACAAGAAATGAAAGAATAAAAATTTATATTGAAAGTTTACATTTAAATAAGAAGTAAAATTAAATTTAATTTGTAGTTAAGAGTTTTCTAAAAAGCCAATCTATTAATCAAAGAATTTGATTTGTACATAAACGATTAATTTCTGTTTAATTAAAGAAACAAAGATAATAAGAAAGTTTTGTGTAGCGATAATATTATGAACGCTTATAAAAATTGTATCAAAATTAGTTTCCGTGATAAAAATAACTATACGTGAAAAACATAACCAAAAATTGAGTGCTGCAAGGTTAAAGAGTGAGACGAGACAATTTTCACGTGGTAGTATAAGTAGATTTGAAAAACTTGGTAATGTTTGCAAGTCATCATCAGAAGTAAATTATTACAAAATGACAAACGATATGACATTAATCAACAATTATAAACATTAACAAAAAAAATTTTGTGTTTAATTTTGACAAAATTAATATTTAAGAAATAATTCATCAATATGTGTTTGATTATTTTAATAAATAATTTCTAAAGATTTGATATAAAAATTAAAAAATATATTTATTGTTGGTTTAACTAAAAGTTAATAATTTATTTATTAAAATTTACCAACACCATAATGGATACATCATTATTCGATTTTATTATAGTAACATAATTCAATTAAAAATGTAAATGACGTTTGTCCCAATTTTGATCCCTTGACACAACAATACAAATTTATAATAAGCTGAGGAATAAAATCAAAAGCGCTCAATTAAGCAATTTAAGAATCTCCTGGTGCTTAAAGTAAATTTAAAAAAGTTTTTCAATTTGTAAAAGTCATTAAACAAAAAAAGAACATTTGCAAAAGTGCGTACGTTACCGCAGTTTAAATCAACAAAGTTTTACAAGATTACGCATTGTTCACCTGTTAGCAAGCGTTTTTAACATTTATTACAGAGTTAGTAATAAAACAGAAAATCGGCCCAAAAAATTCGTAAATTTTATTTTTTAATTATAATGACGACGTTTCGCTAATTTGTATTAGTATAATCGTGCCTAAATCAACTTTCGAAAATCTAAACATATAACTTCAACCAATCAAAGGGATGGAACGTCTATTTAACAAACAGAAAAACATCAAAACTGCACCAAAAACTTTACTCGGACACGTGTTTCAATAGCTAAGCTATCATCATCAGCGACACCGATTAAAGCTTTTGGTGCAATTTTTAGTGTTTTTTTGTTATATAACTTCAAAGTTGCAACATTTATTAAACTCCACCTTAGGAAGAACCCTATTGTTGGTGACATCAATCCTGTAAGGGAAAGAGAGAGAATAGAGAGAAATCGCCATTATTTCTAATATTTGTTTATTTAATTGTTTTAAAAGTTTAATGTTGAAAGCAAATTAAATTAAAATAAATTTATGTTGCTATTTAAACATGGTATTCCAGGCTGAAAGGGTTGACATCAAAATAAACAAATTTTGTTAGTAAAACATTTATATTAGACAAATAATTACGTTAAAATGGCGCCTAAAAGTCAAAAATTAAAAACTTTCAAGTACTTGATGTAATGATATGATTTAAAAGAAAATTTAGTTCTATCGGTTTTAAAATAAATAAAAACAAATAATGCAGTTTATTCTCGAAACGTGCACTATCTATCTAACCCAAAAGTTTAAATAAAAAATGTTGTGTGTTTTAATGTCCTTTAAGCCTGGAACACATATTTTATGACGCCTTGTATAAAAAGCAAAAAAAACACTTAATTTTGTTGAATAACTCGGCAAAAATCATGTAGGTAATGGAAAAACTAATGCACCAATTCGTACAAAAAATGTATTTTTTGAAATTTTGCAGAAAATTACCATTTTTGACATACAATTTGATCAATTGATTGATTAATTGAAATTTTGATCAACAAATTTTTATTAATATTTCTTAGAAATTTGTTTAATATTTTTGAGGTTTTGGGACAAACCACATGTCAATTTTGAAAAAGATAATGTACAGCTGAAATATAAATTTT
Organism: Abscondita cerata; assembly: GCA_030710515.1. Classification (NCBI taxonomy): domain Eukaryota; kingdom Metazoa; phylum Arthropoda; class Insecta; order Coleoptera; family Lampyridae; genus Abscondita; species Abscondita cerata. The sequence goes on from JALBCR010001005.1 coordinate 196,171, forward strand.
TGTGTTATTGAATACTCTTTTAAATTTTAGTTAATAATATGGTTCCTTCCCACGACAGATTAATTCATAGCATCGATGTTTCGGCAACCAATTGTGTTGCCTTTTTTAAACACAATAATCAATTCTTTTTTAGTAGCAAAATTTATCCAAAGGGCGTCCTTTCGATTGTTGAATAATGTTGTCCAAATTTCACTACTAAAAAAAGACCTGATTATTTTAAGTCTTGAAGAAGGTAACACATTCGGTTGCCGAAACGTCGACGCTATGAATTAACCTGCTATTTTGTTCGTATCCTCACTCCTAAAAAAGGCCTTCGTGAGAAGGAACCCTATTATTAAGTAGTTAGATGATTGTTGTGTCACCTATAATGACATTCCTTGTACATTTGAACTTTAACTTTAATAGAATACCTATGTTTCTTTCGCCTTCTTTTAGGAAGGGCAATCAAACACAAAACTTAATGTGCAATTTTGGCGACGTTTCGTGCTCGATGAGAGCACTTCCTCAGGCAATTTCACTTAGTTTTTGTAGATCAAACCAAGAAGTATCCTGAAAATTGACCTGAAGAAGTGCTCCCATCGAGCACGAAACGTCGTCAAAATTGCACACTAGGTTATGTGTTTGATTGCCACTCCTAAAAGAAGGTGAAATAAACATATCCTGATTACACGAAGGAGGGACTATACCTGTACCGGAATTTAACTTTAACACCATTTTACTTTAAATTATACAAAATGTTATAATTACCAGGAATCCTAGCAGTTTATTTTGGCACCGCTACTTTGACGCCGCCGTTTCGACGCAAAATCTTATCCACGCAAGCTCATCTCTACGAGAGTTTATCTCGGCGCAAGCTCATCTCGACGCAAGTCCATCTCAAAGCAAGTTTAGTTCGTACAAATGTTATTTAACATTTCTCCATATCGCAACCGATATGTTTCGTCTTCTTAAAGTGCGGACCTTATCGGAGGTTGGAAATTAGCATGGCAATTCTCACTTTATTTACCGCAGTTCTAAATAGCAGGGCATGATACTCTCCTTCTTCCGACACTTCTTTTGCTTTTGATTCTTCCTTCCATGATCAACCTAAGTAAGATGTAGTGTTCTCTCATAACATGGCCAAATTATTGTAGTTTTAGTTTTTTATGGTTGTTATTATATCTTCTGCCTTTCCCATTCTGGGAGTACTTATGTGTTTGTGACGTGCTCTATCCACGTTATTCTCAACATTCTTCGATAATACCATCTTTCGAACGCTTCTGACTTTTTTATTTCCATTTCTTTTAACTCTTCAGCTCCGTATAGCAACGTAGAGAAAACAGCATTTTAAGATCCGAACTTTTACCTTTAGTTTGAGATTTTGACTACAGAGTACTAACCTCCTCTGTTAATTCATTTTCTACTCATACCATGGCCTTCTATAATTGGTATGTCCCTGATGTCAATATTTTTTAGTTTTTAGGATTCTAATTAGTTTATCGTATCAAACTTTATCAGATGCTTTTTCAAAGTCGATGGATAAAGCATGCATACAGGGAGTGTCTCGACGATAGTATGTTAGACGAATATTGAGAACCAAAAACTGATTCCACTGAAAACTTCTAACTTTATACAAATAGACTTGGTCTACTTTCTGAAAGTGTTTTCAGAGCGGTGCTTTCTTATTTTAAATACATTGCCCCAATTTTTGTTTTATTTTTCGAGTTCAGCGTAAAACTTTACGTCTTCTACTACCAGGTTTGGCGTACCTATCTCTTACCATTATTAAGAAAAAAAATAATTTCAGCTCTTAGCAACTAAAATTTGAATCTACTGAAAAATTAATATTTCATGAAACATAAAAGGCATATAAGCGAAACTTGTACAACGGTTAGACATAGTATTAGACTATGTTTTCAATATTATATATTTTTGAAACTTATTTATAGGAAGGTCCGGGAGTAACGGTAGTCAAGAAAATAAATTGTCAAGGAGTCATTTTTTTTAAATTGCAAGTGAATTTTTGTATATTCTCATTCGATGCAAAATTTAATTACCTGATATACCATGTCCCTATACCTAAACTAAATGATTTCGTGTTATCTGCTTTTTCTACTTTTCTGAAGATGATGCCTTCAATCAATTGACTAAAACAGATTACAAAGCATACTATTAATTAATTCTTTTCCAAGAAAAGTAGAAACAAAGCAGATAACACGAAAACTATTCAGTTTAGGTATAGATCTCCGTTGTACAAGTTTCGCTTATCTGCCTTTTATATTTCATGAAAAATGATTTTTTTAGTAGATTCAAATTTTCATTGCTAACGCTTAAAATTATATTTTTTTCTTAATAATTGTAAGAGATAGGTACCCAAACCTGATAGTAGAAGACGTAAAATTTTATGCGGAAACCAAAGATAAAAATAAAAATTGAGGCAGTGTTTAAAATAACAAAGTTGGTATCCATTTCCTGTATAACCAAAAGTGACACCGCCATAAAAAGATTTTCAGTAAGTAGACCATGTCCATGTGTATGGATGTCCAAGTTTTCAGCCGAATCGATTTTTTCGTTCTCATTATTCGTCTAACATGCTATTGTATATGGTTTGATTTACATCGAGACATCTTTGCATCATTACATTTATACTAAATAGAGCCTCTCTAGTGCCCATTCCATTTCTATAGCCAAATTGTGTGTCATCGATCTCCGTACCCAATTTTCTACAAATTGAATTATGTATGATTCTTAAAAATACTTTTAGAGAGTGATTCATTAATGCAATGGTTCGGTGTCCTGAGCATTCTTTGGCATTGTTCCCTTTAAGTATACGTACAAATGTAGATAAGACCCCCCAGTACCGTACATTAGATTAAATAGTTTAAGTAAGATGTGTATAGTGTCCTCATCAATTACCTTCAACAGTTCTATTTGTGTCTCATCTTGACATGTAGTCCAGTCAAAAGAGATCGAAATCAAACAAAAAGTGGAACTCGTGTATACTGGCAATTTTTTTTCACGTAAATTAAGTTTAGGCCGTCAGGAATAACATATCAAAAAGTTGACATCGACACTGTATAGAAACATTTCGGAATTTGTTAATTAAGGACAAAATCTTCAGTTTTTGGCTTGTATCTTTTTAAGGGTAGGTCGGATAAAAAAATGTTACAAAGAAAAGTTGTTCGTTAGGATCTCAGCTATTTTATCTACCTAGCCAAAAAAATTAAAAAAACTTTGTAATGTAAAATACGTAAAAAACCGTAAAAAATTAAAATCCGTATAATTGAATAATGAAAAGTCGTAGAGCGATGATATTGGGTGAAAGTGTAGTTCTTGTGGGTATAATAAGTGTGCAAAATCCTAGCGCAGAAAGTGCGAATAGTTTCGTTTATAAAGAATTAGAAAATTTCAAATGTCACTGGCTGGGATTTTTTTAACGCACTTGGTGGGTTCCCAATTTTTTTACGCTTTTGTGGTGATAAAAGAGTACGTTGTGAAAGTTACAAATTTTAAACCTCATAGAACGGCCGTAGGATATTTTAAAGGAAAAATCGTTAATTAACAAATGGAATTAATGGACTTTTTAAAGCTTTATCGATGCGCACTTCTCGGGACTGAAAAGTACGTTAAAAGACGAGTAACTTCACAACTTACTCTTTTTATCACCACAAAAGCGTAAAAATTGGGAACCCACTAAATGCCTTAAAAAAATGTCAGCCAGTGACATTTGAAACTTACCAATTCTTTATAAACGAAACTATCGCCAGTATACACGAGTTCCACTCACTTTTCTCTTTGACTGGACTAATGTAGCTTTGCGCTTTTTTGTTTTATGCATAGTTTGCAATACTTCGCTCTTTAGTATTTCTGGTCCTGTTTCGTCTAGCAATTGCCTTATACTTTCTTGGCTGTTGTCTTGGAATAATTCTTTTGTGTACTCAGTCCATCTTTTCAGATTATATTGTACGTTTGTCATAATTTTTCTATTTGCATATTTTAACGTATTTGTTTTTTTCCACCAGTGGTTTTCTTTATTTTTCTGTGTACTTTAAAACTATCATATTGCTTGTCATAGTTTTAAATCTCTCTACACTGTTCTTTTCACCATTTTTTTAGCTGTTTTAATTTCTCTTTTAATCTTTTGATCTAACTCATTGTACTTTAAAATAATTTTTTATTTTTAAATCCTCTTCTTTCGTCCATTAGTATTATATAATAATATGTTTAAGTACAAGTTATTAATAATATATTATTATTGTGCTTTATTATTAATAATAATAAACATATACTTACATGGAAGATACAAATTAAATTAATTTTTCCAATTAACTTGGATATTATAGTAGAGGAAACTAATTTAAATGGGGTCAAAGTTCAGCACAGCTGTTCTTCCACTTAACCTTTAATAAAACTAAGAATAATAATTAAGAAAAAAATCAATAACTGAAGAGAAAAAATAGTCGATATAAAGGGTAGATGACGATAAAGTGTAAAATGAATAGTGCAGAAGATTATTTAATATATCATATCAAATACTAAAGTTGTGTTAATTGTACTAAAAGTTTGGGAGGTTATGCCAATTCTGTTATACATAGTATAAATGTGACAAACATATTACAACTGAACCAGTTTTTTTCTCAAAAAACCATGTATACTTTACAAAGCTTTTGTTTTTTTTTAGCATTATTAACACCGAAGAGAAAATTTGTGTTGATTAAATTCTAATCTGTTTTCTTTACAATTTGACTTGAAAAACTGTCAACTTAAAAACAGTCCATCTTTGTGTGGCGTTTCTAATAGTTGACCGTTTTGCTAGTCAACTTACTAGACAACAGAATTTCATTAAACAACTTAAATTTACAAATTTACTCGGCAAAATACAAGCCTCTTGTGCAACTATAAGTGAAAATTTAAGACATTGGTTGATTTTGTCTATTGTCTGACATTTGCTATTACCTACTTTTTCATTAAGTTACAATCTGTAATTATTAAAAATATTGAATCACAGTGAGATTCGGTTAAAATCAAATATTGCTGTGATATATTTTCCACGACTTTTTACACTTCATTTTTTTATACAACTACTTTTTTTCTGCGGCTTTTTAGTCGGTTTTTCGGGAGAGTTTTTTATCCGCGACTTTTTATACCACGACTTTTAATTTCCAGAATCGCAAATAACAGATTCACTCAATTTTACGTGACTCTACAAAGTGATTCATTAACAATGGGAAATTCGGAAACTGAAGATACTACACGTCAAATAGTGTCCATTGGCGCACACATACCTTATCCAAAATTTCTTATTTTTGGAAATACAGTGTGTTAAAAGTCGTAATGTTCGATAAATCAATTTTTCTCAAAAACGCATCGATGTATCGAAATGAAACAAAAATACATAATTTACGTAGAAATGATTGGTCTTTCAGATTTTAAATTAAATTTGCATAGCATAAGGCAGTACCAGTTCCAAAAAACGACCCACAATTTCTGGGCGTAATCAAATCTCAGCAGACATTAAGCAAAGTAATCCCAGAAAATACAAACGGACAAAGAAACTGTAATAATTAGAGAAACCAAATGAAACAAACTATTCGCCACGTGGTGAAATATAGGTCAGTAAGCTCACCTGCAAACGTTCGCCCTAAACAACATTCCGGTTTATTTCTAATTACATATCCGGTATAATTTATGTTTTACAACAGGCGGATGGTTATAACAACTTCGGATTAATCCATCACTTGTGTTTAGAATTTTCTTTCGCAGTTCCTTTTTTTAAAAACCCGACTGTCCTCGTTGACAATCAAACACCAAAAAGAAAAAATGTGAAAACGAGCGCAATTGAATTTAGACGTTGACTTTGTCCTATTAAACTCGCAGTGAAAGTAGACAGTGCCGTAATAAGCAAAGTAACACGTATGCAGGAAAAATGTAACGTTAGAAAAGTAAAAGCTAGTAAACGTAAATTTTTATTGTAACATGCTGATAAATGGATGATTTAATGGCAACTTATATTCCACGTCTGTTTCAGCACCACACATTCATATGTTGTATTTCCAGTGACCACCGTAAACTAAACAAACAAATTATCAATGTATTACATAGTACTACCTACGAACAAACTGCTATATGTTTTTACCGAATTCTGATATTATAGAAATAGTAATGAAATTAAGTACAATAAAAACTTCTTTCTTGTGATTTTAGCAAACACAATATGTGGATCTTTTGCAACAATCACAACGTCAACGTTTGTTGTTTATTGCGCTTAGAGTTGCCAGGCATTTTGATTTATTGAGACCAATTTTAAGCCTTGCTTGGGTCAAAATGTCACATTAGACTCTAAGGATGTCAGGATGAATTTGAGTTTTCGAAATTTTTTGCTGTATGCCTGTACTATTAAAAGATTTTTGTCCACCATATATAGCATAAACCAGAAAAAATTAATTTACAACATTTAAATTGATGTTTGAACTTGTTTTTATTATGTCTGCATTTTTGTTATGACTATTGTTGATCCATTTAATAAATAATTAATGTTCAAATTTGTTGATTTTACTTTATATTTAAATGTAAATTAAAAAATTAGTAGAAACTCCATGGTAGCCCAACTGTGTCAAATCCTGAAAAAACAACCTTTTAAGGGGAGGGTGCGGAAGAAATTATGTCCGCACAATTATAAGAAATGCCTACAGTATTAAGTGTTTGAACGCAATTTTATTAATTTCTGGTGGAATTTTAAATACTGTTATAAATTTACATTTAAAATTCATAACATCAAAATTAAAATACATATATTGACATGAATTTTTATTTCAAAAATATATTTTATTTATTTTTCAAACAAATAAAAATATTGTATGATGCTCGTTTATAAGGCATTTTGTCGCACTTACTACTTTAGGGCACGACGAGCCCTAAATCCGTGTGTGTGCCAAATGCTTCTTTTAAAACTCGTATCATAATATACTATTAAAGTTAGCATTGAAACTATTGTGGCATTCAATTCATGTTAACACAATCAACTTCGTAAAAACTGAATTCTTTTCTAATCTTTTTATCGACAACCTACAACTTTAAATTAAATGTTCGAGTAATTATTACACACTGCAGTTGGTTTCCAAGTTAAGATTAATAAAAAGAGATATACGAAGAAGTAGACGTCATTTACAACGTTCGTCTAATCAGACACATACAAATAGGTCATGTCACATGCATGTCGTTTAATTGGTTAAATGCAAAAGACATACTCCATTTAGGCTTCAATTAAAATGCAAACAAATTCTGATTTTAACTTTTCCTTGATTTGAAATGCTGTTTTATTTTTCATAATTTTAGAGAATAAATTTTGTTTACTGCTTTACTAAAAATTCGTCTTTTTAAAAACTAAAACGCAAAACTATATCTATTACGTACTTTCTATAAGATGTGCTACTTGGGAAGACATTACTTTTTATTCCAAGTTAAAATTTTGTAAACAAATAAAAAAATTTCAGCGAGGAAGAACAGAATTAAATGCACAGTATTGTAATTTTAATTAATTGTATTCTAATAAATTTAAGTGTTCCAAATTAAAGTCCAATTTCAATTTGTAATAATTTGTTAGCAAAACTTCGAAATTGTAAAATTTCATAAAAATTGAATTTTTTAAATTATTTAAATGATAACTATCTTATACGTAGTGCGTTTAGTTCCCTACAACATTAATAGTGGCGAAGAACTGTGGGATCTCAGGAACATAATCATTATTAAATAAATAAGTATCTTTATACTAAACGACTTGAATTATCGTATGAAATAAATACACTTTATGCACAAACATATAATAAATAAAATATTATAGACAGACATACCTGAACATAAACATCTCTTTATATGTAAAACCCTGCCCAAAGTAATCGGTATCTAAATGACACTAGATTATTGGGTGGTGTTTTTACAATGACCATACTCTTCTTCGACTGATCGGAGTAAATATGGACATTCACCAGATTGCCGAGATAACCAACACGTTAACCTTAACCTTAACAGATTCTACGGAAGGTAATGAATTATCAGACTTTTGGAGAATGATGTTGATTTTTAATCTTACTCGACTATTTATGCATTCTTCTACAACTGTCAAAAAAGATGAGATTTACCCATTAATCTTAGTGTGTAAGGTATGCTCTATTCACTATGAAAAAAATTGTTTTTTTAACTAGAGCGTGAAAGGATCTTCGCAGTTTAACATTCCCGTTGTGATCTCAAACATCGGGGCGAATTCGGTTAACTAATTTTTAATTTTGACAGGAGTTTATCTTAACCCGGCTGCTTATAAATGGAAAGAAAAAATTATTTTACTCCGAATGGGTCTCACAGAAGGAGGATTTTTAAGAAATCCCAAATTGAAGGCAAATGGAAGGCAACACGTTTGTTGTCATTTTTTGTCCTACTGGTTTCAGAAGCATTGGAGAAGACATACTCTAAACCAGCACGCTACTGGCGTGGTACAATTTTTAGACCCGTAAAACGTTCCGTATAGTGATTACCGGTTGTGTTAAGTTTAGGCGTAAATCGTTTTAGTATAACGGAAAGCATTAAAAACTCACTCCTTGTTATTGTGTACATATTACATAATTCTTAAATAAACAAATAGATTATCCACACCTACAAGTGGCGCCCAAATTGGTGCCAAAGTGGTACCTAAAATTTTAACTAAAATGTCTACAGTAACCAAAAGCATAAGCATCCAGTTGACAGCTGAAGCGTTACAAGACCTAATCCAAACCATTGTACGACCAGCCTCGGGTTCTTTTAGCTAATGCGGATCGCTTTTCAATGGCAGTATTGAAATCTATAAACAGTGCGATAAAATAAGCAAAGAAAATGCGATCGAAGAATTACCTTCTAGACGGATCACCGGCTACATGGTAGCATGACGCAAAGAGAACGATGACGACATGGAACCAATTACTGAAATTCCAAAAAATATTTTCCTCTGAACATGCCACCACCGAGAATGCAGATTTCTTTGTCCACCAAAAGAGAGCCCTCACAGCCTAAACCCTAGAATAACACCAACCAAGCCAAAGTTTTCCAGTCAATATGGTGCATGAGATGCTACAACCACGTCTACAATATAAAATTCCAGAAAACCAAATCGCCACATTTGACAACCTCAAAACCAAAACCACAAAAATAGAAGAGGCAAACCCCGCACCAACAACTTCAAAACCATAAAAAACCAAGGTGCGTCTTTGGTAAAAATATAGAGCAAACAAAGAAGGAATGCTAGAAAAAGAAGTGGGCGGATGAAAAACAATCCAGTACCACCAAAACGGAATCACGACAAGGTGCAACAATACCACTGATAATTTCCAGCTACGGATGTGGTACCCCTGGCGATATTAAAAGTCAGTCACAACGTACAAAGCCGCCACACGCTCAAACACGACAAACTTTTGCCTGACAAACACCGCCCCTGAGACGAGGAGAACTAACGCCTTATACGGAGCACACGATCTGCACCATCAAAAACGTGCCGATTGCTTCTCCTCCATTACGGCACGTCACTTTCATAGCTAGAAACAACGGTTCACAATTCGTTAGCAACAAAATGCCACACGTAGTGCAACTATGTAGGCATGAAACGTCTGACACCATCATATCACCCGCAAGCGAATTTGGTTCAGCGAAAGAATCAGGACCTCAAACCGCAATTGATCATACGTAGGAAACAACTATCACAACTGGCCAAATGAGCTCGCACCAATCAGGTTTGCTATGAATACCGCCCAAAACCAGGCCACATGATACAGCGCAGCATATTTTTACTTGGCAAAATAACTCAGAACCACTGATGACTGCATCAGAGATAAACTCGTTATAATTATGAGCGACAACTTTATCCCGGAAATCACACCATACTTACTGCGAATCACTGACACACTCCGCAAAGTCAAACCCACACAGGGGAAAGCCCGAAAACGCAGTGAAAAGTATCCTGACAATCAAAAAAGAGACGGGAACCATTACCAACCAGGAGAACTAGTGTGGGTAAACTCAAACCCTATCAGCAACGCACCTAAGGAAACAATTCCAAATTCGCACCCAGAAGAGATGATCTTAATTGTGTCTTACACTCTATTTCTCCTACTACATATGAGAGAGAAAACCCTGACAAACCAGGCAAGGCCGTCGGATTCTATCATGTATCGGACTCAAGCCAATTTGATCAAACAACAGACTCCCCGTCGAAGCCAATTTTACTTGTGATTTTGTACATATTATATAATTCTGTTAATAAAAAGATTATCCACACCTTCAACAGCATTTAATTTAAAAAAAAAATGAAATTGATGATAATTACTAAAAAAGAAACTTTGTATCAAAATTATATAACGCCATTAAGTATAGCTAAAAGTGGCAATAAAAATGTTATGTTCTTCTTTTGATATCTTTCAAAATCAGAAATTAAAATTTATTCCATTATCTCAAAAACTAAAAAAGTTTTGAATGTATGTTGGACGTAACTAGCTTTTATGGACCTACAGTTTTTTCCTAACCCTCGGCTGTACGACTTCGGACAATAAAAGCCTCATTACGACCTTGATACATGTAAAACTATTGGTTTACAAAGTTTTGTTGTATTTTTAATGCTGTTAGATTTATTGTAACAAAAATGGACTAAATAGTAAATAAAGCAAGCTTCATTTTTTTCAAAGTTTGATAATAAAATTTTGAATAATTGTCGCTAAAAATAAATATGATTTTTCTTTTAAGGTAGACTCTAAAATTTAAAAAAAAAGTCGGTGAAAATGTAATCGGATATTTTAACCTGAAAGCAAAAAATATTTTGACTCTACTACGGTTTTAAACGTACAGGGTGGTTTTAATTGGAAAGTATCGTTATTATACAAGATAGAGAAAATCTGATGATGGAGTCTAGTGTTCCTTTTAGAGATGAACTTAGATAAAAAAAAAATTTGATACGTCTAACCGTTTTCTAGTTTTCGAAAATTTTAAATAACACTCTTATTTATAGAGATATTCAAAAACTGTAAAAACGTTCTTAGACACTTCTTTAATTACAATCCTTTGTTATTACTAGATAAATTGTATTGTCTGTAATTTAATAGTTATGACATAAAGTATTTTTTAAATACAAAAACAAATTGTAGTTAAACACGGCACTGTTGAAAACAAGCATTTATTTTTTGCTTAGTAAAATATATGGTTTAATAAAGTTAAGGTATGGTTTATCAAACAAAAAGTTGTCTAAAGGAAGAGTTGAAACTGTTGAAATATGAGTTAGAAACTTTTATTTGAAAATTATGTATTGCATGACGAGAGAAAGAAGCTTATATACCAGGTGTCCCATTTTAATCAATCTACGCAGTTAACTTCTGAATTTGACTTTTTCAGAAAATATGTTTGAGACAAAAGCTATTGAGTTTGGAGAGGGACATCTAATGATGACTTTGCAATTGACCTTCAACTTAACCTTGAAGATTTTTTTTAAGGTCAACTCGGTTTAAATAGGAACCATTATTTTTCACACCATATTTAGAAAGAGCAGAAAATTGTACGTCTGAAATGATATTCACAAGTTTATTTTTGTGAAAGTTAATTGCGTGGATTGATTAAAATGGGACACCTGGTATACTTCATTTGCAATAAACAATGTCAAATAAATGGGTGAAGTGGTTTAAAAAAATTTTACTGTTGTTTCATGCAATTAAACTATAATTGAAAAAAAATGTACCAACATGGGGTATGATAAACCTAAATTACTAAGAAATATCTATTAAAGATTTTAAACAACTATAACTGTTTAATACAGACACAATGTCAAAGTGGACAATATTACAGCAATATTTAATAATTCTATGATTAGAAATGTTAATTTGAGTAGTGTATCAGTTTTTTCTGTACGTAAATTGAGAGTATCGGAAGTTTAAGAAATATCAAGCATTCTCGCCAAAATTCAAGAAAACACTAAAACCTGAATTATAAAGAAAAATAACTCTTTTATCAAAATTGTGTTAAATAGTTTTTAGGAACCGTGATTCGTGATTATCGGAACTCAATAAATTACTTATGAAAATAAAATTTTTTAAACAAAACTTATGTAAAATTATAGGAAACTTTTATGGTAAAAATATACTTGTAATCAATATTTTCAAAAATATACTAAAAACCTATATTGTCCTCTTGAAAGTGCCCATTTAGTTTCACCGATTATGCCCAAAACCTAATTAAATGAACGGTATTATAAAAAAATTCTAAATATATCGACATCGGATGAGTAATTTTAATAATTTTAAGTAAAATCTAAATTTACATCAAAGCTTGTATTTTTTTAATTGGCAATATACAGGGTTTTCAAACTTAAGTCGGCACTATTGCTAACTTTGTTATTATTACAGCTACAGGGTCGGTTAAATAGGCAAACTAGTAATATTTGTTTCTCACATCACTATGGTAAAAACAAAATAAAATTAAACATCGCGTTCGCGAGTTATGTTTAATTGTTCAATTTTTCAAATGGGACACCCTGTATACAATGTTCTCAATCGATAATACTGAATAAAAAGTGTCCTATTATTTTGTATCCTAAAGTCAAAAATGACAGAGCTATTGATGGTTTTTCAAATAAGTTTAAAGTGGCTGTGAGTTTATAAACTGCAATCGTTTGTTGTATAAATGTCATCAAGATTAAGATGTCAAATTAAAAGTTTCACTGGTAAACAGTTTACAGCAACTAAAAGCGTTTACAAGCGGGCTCAAAAATGCTTAGACCAAGACGGTGACGTTTTTGAGCATCTAATTTGAATTTTTCTTTTAATGTTCAGAGAATAAATTAAAATAAACCATATCCTTTCGCGTCATGGACATTTCACTTTCCACTTCTGGTGGATATAGCCACCGTAAATTTTGTATGTTAATCTATCACCATCACAAAATAATTTTTTTAAGTGTCTGATGTGAACAAGATTCTAACCGCCTCAACCAACGGTTTTCCGACTAGTAAATTTAACTATGTTCTTGGCATTACTACTGACCACCCACGGGTCTGGCATTCTTCCTACTTTCTACTTTATGGGAAGGCAAAGTTATAACTAACACAGCCACCTTAACCAATTTGAAAATCATCAATAGCTCTGTCATTTGTGACTTTAGGATAAAAAATATTGAGACACTTTTTGTTCAATATTCAATTTTCTATCAATTGAGAATATTTAGACAGGGTGTCCCATTTGAAAAATGGAACAATTTGACTTAACTCGCGAACGCGATGTTCGATTTTATTCTGTTTTCACTATAGTGATGAGAGAAACAATTGCTACTAGTTTACCTATTTAACCGACTCTGTAGCTCTAATAATAACAAAGTTAGCAATAGTGCCAACTTAAGTTTGAAAACCCTGTATACTTGGTTACCACAGGAACTAGTGCCTAGTAATTTTTCAGGATGGCAAGATATTAACAAGATATAAGTTAAGCCGATTACTAAATTGAATAAGGAAATTCTATACCTTATTATCTGATGGTGTCCGTCCGTCCGTCCGTTTATTTTTTAGCAACAAGAACAGAAACAAATCACTACAATACCATACAATGAGACTAAGTATTTGAATCTACAATGTTTTGTTACATTCTCTTTATTTAAAAAAAATTTAATATTGATGTAGAATTAAAAATATTTTGCAACCAAAAACATACAATGTGTCCCAGATTCGCTTCTTTATACAGGGATCTCGGCTCCTGTTATGCCTACAACAAAGGTTAAATAAGAAAAGTTTTAGAGGAAACTTAGTGCATTTGTTACCTGGCTTTAGATTTACGATCGGCGAAATTGGTTTTGGAAATATCGGCAAAACCCGAAAATAGCAAATTTAGTTTTCTGCCAATAAATCCGAAAAGGTTAATTTGAAAGCAGTCAAAATGCGATATTATTCGGACATTTCCTTCGGTAGAATAAAATGACGTATACCACATTTCACAATCATCTTTTGTTATACCAAACCCACCTCAATTTTCATTTTTCTTATGGTCACCAGTTTGGTGATGTCTCATAAGTGCATTAAAGATTTGAGTACCATCAAAAATATCACACATTCGAAAATTATTAAGCTGTATTATGGCTTACTAATCTGAAGGACCTCTGAAGTTGAGCAATATTTTGTATTCTCTGTCCTGATTATCTGTGTTTCCATTATTTTCTTTAACCTACTATTTTTTTTTTCATTGTCGTGACTGGCGCTTGGACCGGTCTATTATATGTCGTCATGCAATGGCTGTACCTTCTAAACGTTTACACACTTAATCAACATTATTACATATAAATACTAAGATGGGTAAGGGTTTACATGTTTAGGTTTTATTGGTTTTCCTAAACATTAAAGTACATGCTTTGCCAAGACAAACCAATCCACAATTGCACACGGTTTCGTTACCACACTATACATGTTTATACTGATCTTCTGGGTTACCATACATAACACTTACATCACAATACAATATTTAAAATGTACCATACGACTAAATAAACAAATAATAAGTAATGTATGGAAAGCATTGCATTTTCAATAGAACATGAATGTAAATAATTACTTCTCAACAAGTCACATGTTTTGGGACAAATTCCTAAATATGAGTGTGTTAAAAAAATCAAATTAGAAAAATCGTCGTTAATTTATTTAACACTTCAACTTTTGCACAACCTACAAGTAAATACAATATTGAAAATGAAAATAGAAACGGCAGAAATATGCTAAAAAGAATTAATAAGTAGTCTAGCATCATTCAAGTCCGTAATGTAAAATATAATTTACCAATTTGGAAAATGACGTCCATTTACATCGCAACATTTTTGACAACTGGTGTAGGATTTCTATGGTCACAAAAAAATCAAATTCGAAGACCTCATTTTTTTGGTGACCCCAGTGGTATAAATCTAATGGAGAAAGGTCGGAAGATCTAGAAAACCAAGATATTGGACCAGTTAAAGAAATAATTCTTCGCCAAACTGCTCTCATAAGAAATTTCTGACTTGAATGGTATTGTAAGCCGGACATCTATCCTGTTGAAACCAGGTTCTTCTGAACTCATCTTCGGTTAGAATAGCTCGTAAAGTTTTGCATAAGCTCTAGATACATTTGTCCGTTTAGACTGTGGTCAAACAAAAATGGTCCTATAAGTCGATTTCGTGAAATGATTAATATTTTAGAATAGTAAAAAAGGTAAGATAGATTACCAATGATCCCACACCAAACGTTAGTTTCAAATCTGGTCTATAGACGCCTCTCTGCGAAATAGTGAAGATTTTCCACAGTTCAATGATAAGTGTTGTGCTTATTAAAAACTCCACAATTCGTAAACCTAATCTCATCAGACCACAAGACATGATTTACAAAATGGTCATTTTCATTATACTTCCAAGTATACCACCCATAAAAACGCATTAGTCTTGGAAAATCAGTTCCTTTATGTTCTTGAACTATTGTGGGTTAGTATGGATAGTACTTATTTTTTTTAACACTGTCTGTACCGTTGATTTTGACACACAAATTTCTCGTTCTTACCGATGCACTTGGGTTCTCGTTGACAGCTTGTAAAATGTTTCTGTCTTAATTTTCATTTTCAACATTGCATCTGCTTCTAGGTTTTATGAGACTGCTGACGTTCGAGTAAATTTCCAAATACCTTGTTGCGGTAATGTTTCTGTGTGACTGCAAGTACTGCGCTAACATGTCAAACTTTCGACAATTTGTGTCAGATTTATTATGTCAATGAGAAAAAGCGTACTAATTATTAAAACAACTTTAAATAATTATTTAACATCAAAGTCACAGCCTCCTTAAATGGAAAAAATTTTACTTATAAAAACCCTATTTTCTGACAAATAAATCATGGCCTCCTTAGACCTAATTTTACGAAGTATGATATATCGATGGTACTCGAATCTTCCATGCATTTGTGAGACATCACTGTACTGGAAATTTTACGATCTAACCAAAAATAAAAAATTCAATATGGCGGCTAGAAGAAAAAAAGTTGAGGTGGGTTGCGGGATAACAAAAGATGATTGTAAAATATCGTATACGACATTTTATTCGTCTTAAAAAAGCGTCCAAATAATGTCGCATTTTAACAGCTTTCAAATTAATCTTTTCGGGTTTACTGACAGAAAACGAAACCCGCTATTTTCGGGTTTCCGCCAAAATTTCCAAAACCAATTAACCGATAGTAAACCTGAAGCCAGATAACGAATACACTAAGTTTCCTATACAAGTTTTCCCATTTAACCTTTGCTGTAGGTTTAACAGGAGCGGAGATCCCTGTATAGAGAAGCGAATCTGGGACACACTGTATACATGCGGAGCATGATAGTAAATAATAGTGTTTGTTAATATGTGCTCCTTTTATGGCTGATGTTTTAATTACTTACTTAAAATAAAGCAACATGGTTTTGAAACCATGGTTGCAGAATGTAATTACACAGTCTTCCAATAATAAGAAAATAGTTACCTTAGCTATACAATAAAATTTGTACAAGTTTCCTTACGTACTCAATCTGTTGAATTTAATTGAAATGTAAACTGTTGAATATCTTAAACGATTTATGTCAATTTGTTTTACTCACATTAATCGTTAAATAAAATCAAACTTCTTGTACTTTTTTTTCTGGTAAATATTAATTTGAATTATAGTAAGTTTGTTCTGCCGAACTACGACTCAATTCAAACTCCTATTAAAAATTATTCATCACTGTTAAAGTAAATGAATAAGAATTTGTCAAAAAGTCAGCAAAGGTAAAAAACAAAAGTAGTGACGTAAGCATATTATAACAATATAGATTTCCTATAAAAAATAAAAAGACCTAATAACCTTCAAGATAATAATCTAGCAAAAAACTAATTACGCCATTTCTTAGATATTACGAAGACAATCAACTTTTATTTAAAACATTTCTCTTAAACTAAAACCTGACACCATATATTCTAGATTTTGACAAGTTTTATAAGAAATATTACAAAAATGTACAGACAAAAATTATTTTGTATATTTTTAGAAATAATAGAATTTGAAAAAAAGATTACATAATTTTAATTAATATTTTTAAAAATTATGTTCTCCAAAAGTTATCCATAAAAATATTCGCTAACAAAAAGAAAAGATTAAAACCCATGGTAACCAGTCATCTGTTCAAAAATTTTATTATTAAATTATAAGGAAATTGAAACAAATTTAAAAATTATAGAAGTAGTTTAATATAAACTGAATTTTTCAAAAGTTAAAGATGTTAAAATATTAAAGCATTTATTAAAATCTGAAATAGATTTTAAAATCAAGTAATAATAGTATAAATTTTTTAATCAAATTTAAAGGTATGTTGTTCATCAAGCATTTCAGGCACGAGCAAAGCGAAGCGAATGTCTAAAAACGAGTGTATAGAGATATTTATAAAACAAATTGCATACTATACTTTTTCTACGACCAACACAAAAATACTTTATTTCAGCTCAACAAATAATAATAATAATAATAATAATAATAATAATAATAATAATAATAATAATAATAATAATAAACCTTTATTATCTTTCCGATAGATGTCACTCTATATCAGATTCGTCACAAAAGAAAAACATATATACACATACACTATTACGATGTGATTTAACATTTACATTGTAAATACTCTTCTATACAATAAAAACTGTTTTGTGTTAAAAACAATCGTAATTTGTTTTTGAAAAAGTTGGTTGACAAGATTGTCTCTAGTAAGTGATTAAATATTTTTATTCCTAAGCAGGTAGGAGTTGAAGTTCCAAGTTTACTTTTTTTATATGGCACTCCTATGTTGTTTCTGGCGCGAGTCTCTTTTTATGTATATCACTGTTTTTATGAAAAACATTTTTGTTTTTAAAAACAAACACACTCAATTCATAAATTAATACAAACGGGAGCGTTAAAATGTTGTACTTCTTAAATAATTTTTTGCACGAACGATCACGCGCGACACCAGCAATTGTTCGAATAATTCGTTTTTGATTAGTAAAAAACACATTTCCAGTTAGTAGATGTTCCCCATAATGTTATTCCATAACGTAATCTGCTAGAAATTTCTGAGTAGTATATTATAAGTAGCTGTTGACGATTTTAAGGTTTTGTGATAAATAGCAAATCGTGTTTAATTTCTGTGATAGTTTGTTACAATTATCTTTAAATGTTAAGGATTCATCTATGTAAACCCCAAGGAAATTTATAACTCGTTCAGGAGGTATAGTTGTATTTTCAATAGCTAGGTCAATGGGATTGCAGTTCTTCTGGAGGTTATAAAATCTTACATTTACTGTTTTTTTAAATTTAGGTATAAATAGTTATCTCGAAACCATTCCATCATTTTTTCCACTTTTAAATTTGCTTTATTTTTTAATAATTTTTAGTCGGTATTGGAAAAAATCAATGTCGTATCATCTGCATACAAAACAAACTGTGTTAACGTGTCAATTGTCCAGATGTCGTTAATATATAAAATGAATAGTACCGGTCCTAGCACAGTTCCTTGCGGAACACCCAATTCTACTAGGGTTGTATCAGAGCTCACATATTGAATATTGTCATTTTCTATGTATGGCAGACTAACATACTGATATCGATTTGTTACAAATGATCGAATCCATGCGCGTGGAAGTCCTCTAATACCATAAGTTTTAATTTTTTGTAACAGTAAATTTGGATTGACACATTCAAATGCTCTGCTTAAATCACAGAAAATTCCTAAGGGACATTCACCGTTTTCAATGTGACTTACTATTGTTTCATAAAGTTCGTGCATCGCGGTAGTTGTAGATCTATTTTCTCTAAAACCATGTTGACTTTCTGTAATAATTTTATATTTTCCTAAGAAGTTTGTAAGTCTGTTAACAAAACCATATTCAAAGATTTTTGAAAACGAAGATGTAATTGTTATAGGCAGGTAGTTTTCACTGACTTTATTATCACCTTTTTTAAATATTGGTGTTATTTTACCATTCTTCAGTAATGATGGTAACTTGCCTGTGTTAAATGATAGATTTACTAAAAATGTAAGTTGTTTGATAATATAAGGTACACTTTATTTTTAAAAGATAGATGGGTATGTCGTCGTGTCCTGAAGATGCTTTATTTTTTAGTTTTGTTGAAGAAGTAATTGCAATTCTTTCTCTGTATATAAGCAAAGAAAGAAACTCTTAGATTCTTGTCTATTATTTGTAGTACATACTTGGTTTACTGTTGAAGGGGTATAACCGTTTATAATATTTTTTGATGCATTTTTAAAAAGTCGTTGAATTCTGTAGCGATTTCCTTTGGTTTGTCTATTTCTAAGGAATTTTTTGACTAGCGTTAGAACTATATAGGGTGATCTGCGTAGAGCGTGCATTAAAAGATTTTAACTTGCAGATAAATCAGAAACTTGATATTTGGTACGCGGCCATAATTGATGATTTTCGTTCAACTAAAATATTTTCAGACCTTCAGCTATACAGGGTGTGCTAAAAGTTGCTATCAACTTTCTTATTTAAATACAAACCTATAATTCCTTTTACATGAGTCGATTGACCTTACAATTCTGAATTTATATAATATAAATTATACTATCTTGTAAATCAGTTGAGTTTATGAAATTAAATGTATGGAGCACTTGGCTGGAAATCCAGGCTTACTCCTGACAATTGGAATTAAGTTGGTGACAACATTCCGTCAAATTAAGAACGCGCTGTGCTATAGTATATTATAGTGTAAGTTGCAGAAGGCAGCTATTTAAGCACGAATTTAAAATCTCGAAACGAGCCGTAAAGCGGCGAGTTGAGAAACAAATAAGTGCTTGAAGGCCCTTCTGCAACGAATACATTATACAATTTTTTCTATTTTGCCAATTTATACCGTGTTATCAATAAAATCTCACATCACTTTTCTTTACATTTTTGTTTTGATGCAATTTAATAGAATGAATTCTGAAAAAATGTTTCACAAACACCTCCTCAAATGAAAAAAATTGCCCAAATGCCATAGAAAATTTGTTACTTAACAAGTGCAAATTCCAGTATAAAATATAACCTTATTAAAATATAACCAATTGTCACTTCACATTTTAATGTTACCAACTCAAATACATTAAAGTTTACTATTTTATTCACGCACGCTTATTGCTTATTCTAACACTTTTTTGACGTCACTACGGTGCTAGAATAGACTTATTATGAACGAAAAAATAGAAAAAGCTAATTGTTTCATAAATTTAATTTGAAAATGGAAAACTTCCGAACAAAATTAGTTGTTTATGTGTCAGAACGTTATTCAGCGAACTGTCCGTGAGTTTAATTTAAAATATCCAAATTTATCAGAAATGACACGAGGAAAGTTTTCACGTATTAAAAAGAGTTTTTTAAAATTTGGAAAAGTAAGTAGACCCATAACAAGAATGAAACCACCAACTGACAATAAAGATAATCAAATTAGAGTTTTGGAATATTTTGAAGTATATCTTCAAACTCCAATACGAACAGCGCGAGCGTCAATGGAATTGGGTTTTTTCATACTATATAATACAAACAATTTTACAACGACATAAGCTACATGCCTTTTCATTCATAAGACTTCAATAATTACATTCGGGTGACTTTGCTTGTAGGATTTACTTTTTTATGAAAATCTTTTTGCTCAAAATACAAAAAGCACGATAGATTCCTAGAAAACATAATTTGGACTGATGAGGCAAAAGTTTAGTCAGCAGGAGTTTACAATAGAAAAATCGACATTTTTGGGTTTTAGAAAATCCGCATATAGTACTCCAGTTGAGGATCAAGTACAATTTAGAGTAAATGTGTTTTGTTGATGAAAATTTCAATGGTCGAAATTCGTAAAAATTCTTGAAAACGATGAAGAAACGATTTTTAAGAATTCGCCACTGGTGAGAGCTCCACGTTCATGGTACCAGAAGGATTTGAGACTGAGAATAACAGGATTATTCAACAGTCTCGATCACAACGAAATAAGAAGATCTTCATTCTTAACTGATCCGCAACATGCACTATTTTGTTAGAGATGGTACACCAAGTCAATTTTTCTAGAAAAATATTGTTATATGGGTAATATTAAATACGAAAAAATGTTCGTTAATAATAGTTTGTTCTCTAAAATTAAATAGGAATCCATATTTTTCATTAAATTGCTTAAACAAACCAAGGAAAAAACTGACTATAAGAAATTTCTTGATTTTTATTGAATTGATGTAAACAAAGCAGAAGGCGTGATTTAAAAAAAATAACTTTTTGATTGTGATATTTGAAAATTGCCTGTGCCCATATGGTTCAAAATGGAAACACCAGTAGAACATCACGAGTAAGCCTGGATTTCCAGGCAACTGCCCCATAAATTTAATTTTATGTCAACTGATTTGCAAGATACAAATTTTTTCGTTAACTATTACAAAACCATTTTTTTTGGGAAAAAATTACATATATCAGAAATGGTCAAAAAATAATTTAGGTTAAATAAACTCAGAATTCTAGGGCCAATCGATCCATGTAAAAGAAATTATAGGTTTGTATTTAAAATAAAAAAGTAGATAGCAACTTTAGCACACCCTGTATAGCTGAAAACCTGAAAATATTTTAGGTAGAACGGAAATGAACAATTATAGCCGCGTACCAAATTTCAAGTTTTTTGATTTGTCTGTAAGTTAGAAAACTTTTAATGAACGCTCTACCCAGATCACCCTGTATAAGTCAACTCATTATTATATGGGAGTGATTGTGTTTAATAAAAATTCCAAAAAGTGTTCGGATCTACCTTATGTTAAGTTTATAGAATTCATGAAATGCTATCTTTGTGAATATATGTGTTATTCTACTGATGAATTCTTAGTTTGTAATTTTGACCAATAATATTTGGTTCATTTGTTAAATTTGACATGTACTATATCTATTTGATGATCTTTTGGATTAACAAAACGATTATTATTATTATTATTTGTGTTTTAAAGGTGGGAGTAGAAAAAATATATTATACCTTTAGAATTTTGAAGAGAACATTAAAAATTAAAAACTAAATTTTTTATTTATAAATGCTTATTCAGGTAGTTTTTCGCGTTCAGTTCGAAATTATTAAATTCATATAAATTATAACGAGTAATTTTGTGTATATTTATAGTACAAGAATTTGACGTACTGTATGTGTTAAAATAAATACAAAATGTAATTCAATCCTGACTGTTAATTGATTCTTGTGGTTATGAATGCAAAAAACAATAACAACGATAAGTTTCGTAACAATATATTATGGCTTTAATGTTTCTATTGATTATTAGTTGTTAAACCAAATATTTATCGACGTCTTCTGACATCTTCATAAAAAATAATGAACTATGTTAGCCCGATATACTATTTTGAATAATTGAATAAAGTTATTTTGTGAAGTATTACATAATAATAGGTATGTCTTTGCACAAATTTTATTTTATAAATGAGCGGTTTGGAGGTTATGCGTTTATTATTATGAGTTTTTTAATTTAAACAAATTAAATTAAATCAAATTATTAATACTAACTAGTCAAATTTATACTTAATTAGATCTAAAGTGAAAACGACAATAATTGTAAAATTAGTGGTTCTATTTAACATTATAGGGTCGTAGAAAAAACAGTGTATCCAATTCGCATGTAATGACTATTAAGACACTCGCCTTTGGCTCATTTCCTAATATAGTTGCTCGTGTCTTCATAGTAAGTGTTGTATGCTCATTGCATAATATATTATTAGAAAACAGGTTTTCATCAAATTATATTTTTTAACTCTTCATTCTAATCATCCATTTCTATATTTTAGTAGTATTTCCTTTTCAACAAATAACTTTTATCTTATCCTTTATTCAAAGAAAATTACATTTACAATATTAAACATATTACTTTCTTTTAAAATTGTTTTAAGATTATATTAAAATATAATTTTAAAATTAAAAGGTATAGTACTTTCTCTTTTTAAATTCTAATATTTCTAATACGACACAAACTAATTTTTCATCTATACCTTATCTCTTTAATGCTTGTTTAATGTCTTTTCAACCGATTTTCTCAAATATTTAAAGAACATTTGTTCTTAATTAATAAAAAGGTTGTAAACAATAAATACACATTTACAAATCAAATTAGTTTTAATCTAATCAGGTTTGAAACTTTAATAATTCTGCACATATTGAATAAAAGTACAACATTAAAATTAATTGAAAGTCTTAAAATACAAAAATTACTAAACAGTGATACCTAATTATTCTTGCCCTAATAAAATTCTATTTGATATTAAAAATATCCTTTGATAAAAATTTGTTTACTAAACTAACTTGATTTTCATACAGTTGTTAATTTGATTTTAATATTTTTTGTTTATTATCATTTTAACTTTAGATTTAATTGTTTATAAATCTTACTTTTAAGTATTAATATTGTAATTTTATTTTAATATTGCTTAAATTAAAAAAACAGAATATGTTAAATTCATTAAAATAATTACTAACACATTTAGAATAGTTACTTTATTAAAATCTTTAGTTACTGAATATTGCAGCTACGTAGCTACTTCCTAAGTGGTAAATACAAGTACAACTACTTTCCATGGAAATCTTAAAAAATTATATTAACTGACAGTTATAAAATGACGCATTTGTATAGAATCACTAAAATTTTTTTAACGCAATATTAATTATACTTTACATTTTCAGGTGATCCTCTGCGAGTAGGAATGGACTTAACAATTGCGAGTTTTGATGCAATATCTGAAGTTAATATGGTAAGTGTTACTATGCTGTTTTGAATCATAGCATTGTTATATTTTTAAATTATTTACAAATGTTATTAATAATTTAAAACAATTTTAAAATTTACACTACCACCGGTTTCAGAATCTCTTATTTTAATCCAAATTATTGAACAATTTACGATTATTATTATTATTGTCTTAAGGTTACTTTAAGCAGGTAGGTTTTCTATTGCTTTTGTATACGTCACATTTGATTACAAATTAAAATTAAACATTTATCATACCAATTGGAATAAATTTTGTTTCAAAATATGTAAAGTAAACAATTTTTTTCAGATATTTAAAATTTTAATAATATACAATCCATTAATTTGTAACGTTTGGGAAAATATTTTGACATTTTGAAATTTCAGAAACTCATTAAATTATTATTAGTGCACCTATATCTAGTCACTGTATAATCGTGTCACATGCAACGTTTGTTCATCTCCTATTGCTTTAAAAAGGAGTTATCTGTCTTACAAAAAAATAATAAATAAGTATTGCTATCGTAACAGGTCAGAAAATTAATTTGTATTAAAGCAACTTCGTCGACAGATGTATAAGCAGTTACATTTTGAATTACCTGCTGTAAATTCGTAAGAGATTGTACAATAGCAAACAAACACCGAGAATCACTCGACAGCTGTTTCGTCATTATGGGCCTATTCAGAAGTGAGAGAACTCGAGTGTAAGTTCACTATTGTACAAATGCGCGCTGTTGATTACTACATTGTGTACTGTTTTCCTTGGGTTAACTAACTTCATTTTTCAAATGAAACGTTTTGTATATTATTGCAGTTTTGAGTTTATTGTTGAATTAAAGCTATTAATTATTAATTATTAAAGTATTAATTTTAAGAGTTTAACGCTGCGATAGTGTGGATCCCGCAAATTGTGGAGGCTGACCATAACCACATAAGTTCTTTCGTTTATTTCCTGTCTGTTCAATCTTTAGATTAATTTTTCTTATTTTAAGTAGAAACACCCTATTTTTTAATTTGATTCTATCTCAACTTGTAATCCAAGTTTGTTAAGATATTTGCAAATTTTATTTACTTCGGCCGTTTCAATTTTAATTCAGGTCCATTTAGTTTTAAAATGTTTGAAAATAATTTAACCTCTACCCTGAAGGCGTTAAAAACATACTGTAGAACTTTGAAGACATGTAATGCCGTTCTGAGATTTTATTTGTCCTAATTGCTTGCATCTTAATAAAACAGAAAATTGTTTCACAACAAAGAAAATATACTTAATTATAATTTCATAGACAATTTCCTGATGTTTTAATTTTTTACATTTTTACTTACAATGGATCATAAACACCGTAAAGTGAAACTTTCCGAGAAATATACAGGGTGATTCGTTATCAATAGGAAATCTAGAAACTGGACATACTACACGTCAAATGGTTCCCATTGGCGCAAACATGCCTTATTTGGAAGTTGATATTTTCGGAAATACAGAGTGTTAAAAGTCGTAATTATAATTCGTTTTTGCCATTATTCTAATAATTATCCTAATTAGAAACTTAAAATGTGATTAGTTATGTTTTATTAGATGACAAAAAAGATACGTGTTGCAATTTTTGCATTGCTCATAGAGAGCGCTACTTACCGCCAATTTCACCTACATTTAGATTAATAACTTAACACCATGTATGTGTAACATGAAATTTAATTTAAAATCTAAAAGAGCAATCGTTTCTACATAAATTATGTATTATTGTTTCACATCGATATCTCGATCCGTTTTTGAGAAAAATTGGTTTAACGAACATCGATCCTTTAATTGTTATAGACAACCTTTTGCGAACTTACAGCAGGCTATTCGAGATCGGCATTTTTGCCAACACATACTTGACTATAACAATTAAAGAATAAACTTATGTAACTGCTAACACATCTGTCGACAAAGTTGCCTTAATGCAAATTGCTTTCGTTGCTCTAGTTGGTTCTAGTACTTATGATAATGGTAGCATCTGTTTCTAAAAATCTCTGCCACGACGGCTCAAGACTTCTGCAATACCATAGATATAATTAATGTACTGGGTGTCCCATTTTCATGTGTTTTATGGGGTTTTTCGATTATCTGTGGAGATAGAAGATAAAAACTGGGTCTTATAGAATTTTGTTACATAGAATTCAGTGGTTTATAATTGATTTGTTTAAACACAGTCGTTGTTTATTATTGACCAAAGTTGTATTCTATTTAATGAAACACAAAATATTTAATCAAAATATTAATCAAATCCGCTTATTCACAAGCTTTCCAAATGTATCTATATGCTATCGTCTGCATTTATTTTGACAATTAACAACACAATTCAACAATTTCTAAAAATGATATACTTCTTATATCTAGTAGGCTGTGATGGATTCTTTTTTTAATAGTAGATAACCATAACGACATTTTACATTTCTGTAGTTTTTAAATTTCAATAACAATTGAGCATTTTGTGATTATTGAAACGCGTTTTGTGTTGCACGATAGAAGTGCCGCCTTCCTTGTTCTATTGTATCAAATGGGAGCATTTATGCACGAACGCGGCTAAATTTGTGTTACAAGAGGGACGCGTGTCGCGTAGATACCCGCCATAGAATTTTAAAGATGACAAAATGAATAGTCGTGCATCGAATTTGGATGACAATTTTTTTAACATTGAACTTTTGATTGATTGTGTGAGATCTCAAAGTGTGATTTGGGACCCAAGTGATGATTATTACAAAAACAAAAAAGATGCGTAATCAAATCGACTGAAATGTCACACGTGAGTGCGGGTCAGATAACTAATAAAAACGCGTTTGCTATATTCTGGAACGCGTTACATTAAACGCCTTGCATAAACCGGCCTAATATGTCAGTTTTTCTAAATTTGGACTCGTACAATATCTGCAATTGTATTATAATTTTACTCAAATTATATACAATGTTTTTTAACATTGTCATAGTTTTACATGTTAGGATGCCAATCCATGTCAACACTTTCGGGACATCTGGTATAAACCATTTATATTAATTATAATTAAGTGGTAAAATGAATATTAGGATATATTCTTTAATTCATTTGTAAGTTTTTAATTTAATAAAGAAAAAAATTATAATTAACATAAATGGTTTATACCAGATGTTCCAAAAAGTGTTAACATGGGATTGAAATATTAACATGTAAAATCCTATGGCCAATGTTAAATAAAAAGCACTGTAGATATCCAGAGAAACTTCATCCAGACAAAAGAATGTTCAAAACCTGAATCAGTATGGTTCTTTTATCAAACCAAGACCAATTTTTTACAACATAAATGTCGTTATGGTTATCTACTGCTAAAAAATACAATCAATCACAGCATACTATTTTTAAAAAATGTTGAAGTGAAGTGTTATTTGTCGAAATAAATACAGGCAGTATAATATTTTTAGAAAGCTTATAAAGAAGCGAATTTGATTAAAAAAAAAAAAAAAGATATGTAGTGTCCCATTAAAAAAATACAACTTTGGTCAATAACTAAAAACGGTTGTGTTTAGAAAAAATTCAATTAAGCCACTGGTATCTACGTAAGTTTGCATAGTTTGCATGGTCGAGATACAAAGGGTCTTCCAAAAGTGACCATTATCAATTTCAACTTATAGCTCAAAGATTAAAAAGAAAGGTAATTATTGTATCTCGTGTTTTATAAAAAAGTAGTCAACTATTGCGAGAACCGCAACTTTCTAGTTCCAATCATAAGCGAGAAACCCCATAAAACACATGAAAATGGCGGACTCTGTACAAGAAATCCATCGTAAAATATCCTTAAATAAAACGTATGTTTCAAAAATTCTTATGCAATTAAATTACAATTCCTAGAAATTATCTTATTTTTTAATTCAATTTTTAATTATAATGGCGCCGCGTCGTTTCGCTAATTGTTATTAGCGTAATTATGCTTAAAAGATGTTAAAGTGCATTACACCAATAACAATTAAATATAAAACTTACGTAATAATAAATAAATTATAACTAAAATTATAACACTTATTTAGTTTCCAGTTCGTCCCTTATAATGTGAAATATAAGTTTTCATCTTTCATATTTCTAATTTTAATTAAATAAACACATTTCCGGCTGCAAAATTATATCATTGGAATGTAAAACTATATTTTAACAATAACTGATTTAGAATACAAAACGGTGGTTGCACAAACAATAATTAAGTTTGTTGTTAAGTTATTGTCGTTCTGATTGCTAAAAATTTAAATTTTAAATTCTGAATGGCTAACAAGTTAATAATATCATTGTTTAAAGTCTTCATTCAGCGATTGTAATTTTTCCTTTGGGTAACAGAAATCATACATTTTACAAAAAATGCGCATGCTATGGTGGAAAGCAACTTTCAACAAAGATGTAGTGATAACGTGTGGTGTGACATGAGTAGTACTCAATTGTCTCGCCCATTTGTGCAAGCAGAACGCCTTACATGAGCCTGGTATTTAGAATGACTGAAAATCTATAGACGTCGTACCATTACTGTAAGACGAAACACGTACTTTCATCAACAACGGTGTGTCCGTTCATTTGACTGATGGTGTAATCAGTTATCTATAAAACCGCTTTCCTCGAAGATGAACATCGGACCACACCTCTTTTCGTTTTTGTCTTTGGGGTTTGTTAAATACATAAGTTTATAAAGTAAATGTAAACAGATCAAAGGCACTATTCGAGCACTCGTCGGAAATAATTCATTTGTACTTAAACCGGTTGAATCCACAAATTGCATGAGGTAAACGGCAGCATTTTTGAAAATTTAATTCATTAGTTTAAATTTTAAGTTACTAAAAATAAACACTTTTCATTCTTGTTGCATCACAATAATTTTCTAGATTAGTATTTATCGTGGCCAACTAATGTGAGATATATTTTAATGGAAAAGTAGAAAATTGATAATATTTCAAAAAATAATGATTTTTGGAATAAACAACCTCACACATTTTTCTTTACTTACTTCTTAACGATAAGTAATAAAAATAGGGGGGTTTCCATTTGAAAACGCGAGTTCAGCAGTTTTTCATATTAAATTTTTAAAAACTATGTATCAATCATTTCAATAATTTCATTCACACCTTCTTCTACAAGAAAAAAATTCAAAGCAAACAATTATGTGTTGTATATGAGAAAAAGTAGAATTATTTTCTGGTCCAAAAATTTAAATTTTGACATAATACTTCAAATATCTGAAGAACTATCGGATTCAAATGTATATTGTTGTCCACAAAAAGTATTCATAATTTTATACAAAATCTAAAAAATGTAATAATATACAGGGTTTTGCATTTGAAATAAGGAAGTTGACATCTACTTCCGGTATAACAGATACTGCCGCCATTTAGAAAATATTTTAGCCAAGTGTCTCCTAATCTTATAAGCACAGTATCAAATTTTTGGTGTCATTGGTTCCCGAGATATTTCTAGATTTATCTGCCGTACCCTATATATTTTTCTTTCAGCCGGGATAAAGTGGGACTTTATTACCTTATTTTTAACTAATAATCAAAATCTTTGTATCATACATTCAAATGAGCAACTTTATCATCAAATCAATTGCAGAATTACAAGCTTTTATGTAAATACATATTAACTGGCGTCTATTGTAGTTCGTGTAAATAAGTGCAAAAATCCTTTTTAGATTTTTAGGATAAACGATAAACTGTAATACGAAAATATATATAATAATAACAAAAAATACTGACAATGGCAGCTTCAACCAAAACATCTTTCGGCAATTCAGACAGCTTTTAATTGGAAAAAGTTCATTTGTGCGACGCTTTCAAAAGAACTAATTGAATTTCAGTTTATTTCGTTTCGATTCATTGTAATGCAAAGTTGAAAAACATGTTTAATTGCGTAAATGCAAATGGAAATTATGTCAGTGGAGCAATTTTCGCTAATCGCGGACGAAGGTCAAACGAATTTTCCATGGTCGGTAGTGAAACGTGTTTAAGAACGTAGCGTTTTAGCTTTTTTGAAAGCTTGCGGTAAAGATTAACGCATGTCGGCTGGAATTTACGCACAAAAAATATCTAAAAGCAGTTCGAAAACTGGCAAAATATGTTTCGACACTAAATGATAAAGAAAAAAATTTGCACGCTTTTTTTTTGGAAAGTATTTTAACTATGCCGCGTAAAAGCAAAACGATATTTGATGGTACAGTTTTATATAAAGCTTACGTACGTTTTAAATCATATAAATATTAGTCAACAGCTTTAAATTATACGCCTTGAAAATTAAATTAACTACAAGGGCACTACTACGTAAGATAATTAATTTTAATGATAAATGTAATTAGAACTTTAGGGACACAGGGATTAACTTAGAGTGTAATTAACGCAATTGAATTATAGTAAATAGCAGACTAATCACCCCTCTAAACGATTTAAAGCTTGTTATTTAATTTGTGGCAAGGCGCCGCCCGTCTTTAATTTTTTCTACACAGTTTTTATGCATTTCTTTTTAACCAAATTAAATTCATAAAGTAGAACAGTAATTAAAAAAAAAAAGTTTACATTCTTTTCTTATAGAAGGGTGACCTGAAAATTAATGCCATGAAAAAATTGTTTTCTTAGATAGAGAATTTTTATTGAATTTGCACCAACAAAATTACATTTTATATTACGCTCGTTACTAAAACAACCTTTTACATTATTAAACTTTTTAGGTGGTTTTCTACAAAGTTTGTAACAATTAAAAAGTTTGATTTAGTTATTTAAATACGAGAGAAATATTTACTGAATATAACCCACTTTATAATCAAATTTAAGTTAATCAAATGCTTTCTTTCATTTTATCCTTCACAGTAGAGAACATTAATAAATATTAATGCCATTGAATAATAGTTTTGTCGTTCGAGCATGTTACTTTGTTATTTTGGAATAAAAATAATGTCTTCTTAACTTAATTCAATGTGACAACCGATCTCCAAGTTTTTATGTTTTCCGATGATCACTTTTTAGCAATTGGCATTTCAGAATGAATTGAAACATTCAGTTGGAATCATATTAATAATAATTTTTTACATCAATATATATTCGTCTGTTATTGCTTTTAAAAGACAAATACTCAAAATCCCTAATAAAAGTATCCTAAAAGTCAAATTTCAGTATTAGTGTTTAAATAATTATTTTATTACATTATGTAGGTAGTGTTCAATAACTTTAAGAATACAATTGAGACAATACCGTTTAATAAATATTCATACTTTATTGTGTTCATATGTACGTTTTAAAATAACCACTAGACAAAACGACAAATTTTTTGCATTTAACAATGTGACGAGTATGTTTTCCTACTATCAAATAATATATGTAATCAAAAGAAAATTAAATATATTGTGGCCGATAGCTATAAGAATTGTTTGCTATAAGTTTTGAAATAAGGTTGCGACAACGACGGCGTTTTTTATTACGGTGTTTTGTTAAATTTATTATTGGTTGTTATATAAATGGTTCGACAGTAGAGTTAATAAAAATTTTGAATTGTAAATTGACTAACTTCAAAATCCTCATTAAAAAATAAAAATAATTTTAGTTTTTACTGTTATCTATTATATTGGTGACCCCGACGTGATGATTAACGAGAAAAAAGAGTACGACAATTATAGTCACGAAATAAACGTGCCTGAAGTGAATGTAGCCAAGCAAGTGAAGTTGGTTCATTCAAGTAGAAGCTCAATTTCACACATACGCCATTTGAGCTGATGCTACAAAATACTACACTGTCATAAGTGCATTAGATAATGTTGCATTACAGCAAGTGTCGGATGTTATGTCACCCCCAGTTGAAAACAAATACATAAATCTGAAAAAAAGAATTAATAAGACGACTACGTAAAATGCTCACGGATTTGGAACTAAAGTCTGTATACTATTGGCGCGGAGTAATAAATCATAATTGCTTGAAATAATTCTTTATTTTCTTGTGAAAGCGGTACTTCTACGGTTAAGTAAAAAACCAATAAATTCCTAACCAAAATACGATCATTGTGCCGCTCTTGCAGCATATCGACCCATCTAGGGTCTGAGAACAATAGTTTAATCTGTGTAAACACGTTGCCATCAGCCCAAGTACTGACGAAACGAGAATCATAGCCGTAGATGTGGGTATTATACCAAGATACAAAAATAATGGTATATAATACGTAAGAAGTAAAATTTGTAATGTGATCTACTATACAAATAAAATAAATAACATATAACCACATAATAATTCATATCAAGGTAGATTTTACTATTATAATATATTTACCTACTAAAATATTATTTTCCAAACGTATCAGGTACCTACGCCATTGCAATACGGAAGATTCGATAATTCTGACAGGTTTATTACTCCGCACCAATAGTATACTGAGTATAGGTGACAAACCCCATCACAATTATTACGCAAAATGAAAGTGCACGCAAGAAATAAAATAAAGGAAAACGTACTACGGCTACGTATGGCTTCAACGATTACCATCCACAGTACAACAAATTTTATCTGCAAGTGACACAGTTCCGTTAGATAAAATAATAGCCGCTATAGCTGACAAAATTATAGAAGTCAATGACAACGGCTACGGACATGTCATGTTCATCACGCCGTTAAAATTTTTACCGCCAGTAGCAGTCGCACAAAATCATTCAATAGCAGAAATAAATACACACCCAATACAATTTCCAATTAAGATGTTAGAAGGCAAAGTTGAGGAACCAACAAGGTTAGTAGAAAAGTTGGGTCGTGACAACATACAAAGGCAAAGTAGATGTCGATCGCATTCCAAATCAGCACAATTAAGTATTTGCTTTATCATCGTCGATTTAAAGAACGTGCAACTAAATCGCACACAGCCTTGTTCATTCGTTTCCAAGTCGAAAAACTAGAAAAACCGTCACTGGTTGAGACGTTTTTCAATCGACACGGGTGCTAATCTATCAGTGTTACCGCCAGAAAAAACTACAATTAACGCTGCGTCCGATTTTTATTTGTACGCTACCAACGGTACCCCCTATAAAGACTTACGGATCAAAACCTTTGTGTTTGAATTTCGGTCTACGTCGTGCATTCAAATGGAAGTTTTATGTCGCTCAACCATCACGTCCAATAATGGAGATTTTAAAACATCATGGGATATTAGTCAATTTAAAAAATCAGCTGACTTATTGACAGTCTAACGCAGTTGTCGAGAGTTTAGGAAGCGTCATATGGCAGTAAAGAAGAAACTATTACAACAGTTGCAAAAGATTTCTATGTTTCATGAGCTTTTGGCACAGTTTCCAGGAATTACAAGAAAGACAATTTTAAACCCAATATGGAAGCATTCTGTAACTCATAAAATAATTTCTCAAAGACAACCTATAGCCGAACAGGTGCGTAAATTACCTACAGAAAAATATGAAGCAAAAAAGCAGAATTTGAGTACATGCTAGAACAAGGTATTTGTAGTCCTTGGGCCAGCTCTTTTACACATGGCTAAAAGAAAAATGGAGAATGGAGAATGAAGACCTTGCGGAGAATATCGCCGGCTTAATTCAGTCACCACTCCAGATCGCTATCCAATAGCACATATTTGGGATTTTTCGCAAAGTTAATTAATAAAAAATATTTTCTAAATTAGAATTATTGCGTTCGTACCATCAAATTCCCGTAGAAGAAGAAATCATTAAGAAGAGAGCAGTGATAACGCTTTCTGGATTATTTGAATTTCCGTATATGGCATTTTGTCTTCGTAACGCAGCCCAAACGTTTCAACATTTTATGAATTCAGTTATTCAGGGGTTAGATTTTTGTTACTGCTGCATAGAAGTGCAACATTTGGAGAATCTGAGAGGATGTGTTTCAGCGACTTGATGAACATGGAATAGCAGTTAATCCTTCTAAATGCACATTCGGAGTTGGAAACTATTGAGTATTTAGGCCATCAAATTTTCGAAAAAGGAACAAAGCCACTGTCAACGAAAGTAGAAGCAATAACAAATCTTAAAAAACCAGAAACTGTTGCCGAACTACGTCGTTTCCTTGGGTATGTTAAATTTTTATCGTAAATTTATCAAGGACGCTGTTAAATACAAAGTCCACCTTCACAATTACTCTAAAGACGATAAGAAAAACGATAAAAGAAAAATTGTATAAACGCAAGAAAGCGAGAAAGCTTTTGAGTCCTGTAAGATATGTCTTGCCAAAGAAAGCATCTCTGCTTGCACATTCTGCTGAAGACGGGCCCTTATTGCTCACGGTTGATGCGTCAGATCACGCAACAGGAGCAGTGCTTAAACAGCTGCAAAATGACGAATGGCAACCTCTTTCATTTAAAAAAATTAAATAGTGGCAATTTACGCAGCGGTCAAACACTTTCGCTACATGCTCAAAGGCAGAAACGTAGTTATTAAAACTGATCATAAGCCTTTGACGTTCGCGTTTCAACAAAAGGCTGACAACGCGTCACCGCGTCAACAACGTTTTTTGGACTTTACTGGTCAGTTTACAACTGAAATTGTTTACATCGCAGGAGCAGAAAATACGGTAGCAGATGCTCTTTCAAGGTTGAACGCAATTAATCTTCCAACTAACATAAGCACGGACGACTTAATATTTGATCAACATCGCGACGAAGAGTTAAAGGAACTTCTAAATGACAATTCATCACTAAAGCTTTCTAAATACAATTTTAACTAAGAAAGAACCACCTTTATTTTATGATTTTTCAACAAAATTATTAGACCGTATGTACCAAAAACATTACGCTATAGAATTTTTCACATGTTCACTCACTGGCACACCAAAGTAAACACGACTCTTCGGCAGATAGCGAATAAATAAGTTCGGCCATCCATGCAAAGAGACATAGCTGAATGGGTAAATACATGTGTGCCTTGTCAAAGTTCAAAAGTTTACAGGCACACAAAGTCATCCATTAAGCAAGTTACTAGCAGCAGATTCGATCAAGTCCATCTGGATATAGTAGGACCATTACCTTTATCAAAAAGTTTTCGTTACTGAGCGTTCACAAATTTATTAGGTATAAAACAAACACGACAACGGCTTATAATCCAAAATGTAACGGGATGGTAGAACGTTGGCATAGAACTCTTAAAGCAGTAATTATGTGTCATAAAACTACAAATGGAGTAGATGTTTTGCCAACCATACTTTTAGGGTTACGAACAACTTTCAAAGACGATTTGAAATGTTCTGCAGCTGAAATGTTATATGGAGAAACACTTATGTTACCTGGCGAATTTCATTTCATTTCAAATCTACGAAATCATTTTAGACAATTGCGACCTATACCTGCAGCCTATCATGGAAGTCATTTATTTTTGTACACCCAAATTTAAGTAAATGTAGTCATGTGTTTTTGTGAAATAATGCAGTACGAAGTCCTTTTAAGTCTACCTTATTCAGGACCTCATGAAGTCATAGCAAGCCAAAAAGACAAGATGATGCAGATTCAAAGTTAATAAGAAAATGTTAAAACATTTCTATTAATAGGTGAAACCTGCTTTCTTAAAATTGTAGGTATTGCGAATCGTGTTAGTGATCACGTACGCAATGGTTCGTCAGTTACAACTTTGTCGACAGGTATGTAAAAGCAGTTACATAAGTCGATCCTTCGATAATTATAGCCAACATAAGCTTTAGCAAAAAAAAAAATTGCGTACGTGATTGCTAACACGAGTCGACACTAGATGTCACAAAACCTACAGTTTGAATATGATGTACCCTCCAGTAGAGAATATAGTTGACAGCACGCGTTTGTACAATAGTGAACTTACACTCCGAGTTCTCTCACTCCTAAAGAGTCCCAAAAGAACAAAACAGCTGTCGAGTGATTCTCAGTGTTTGTTTGCTATTGTACAACCTCTTGCGAATTCACAGCAGGCGATTCAAGATTTTTTTTGCTAACGCTTATGTTGGCTATAATTATCGAAGAAAGAATCTTATGTAACTACACACACCTGTCGACAAAGCTGCTTTCTTAACTTTGGATAGTAATAATCAAAACAATAATCCTAAATAATACATTCCTCCGTAAATCAAGCAACTAATTGACAACCATTAGTAGTAACTAAATATGGACGCAGCATTAAACCATCAGTGCGTTTGACAACAAGTATTTTATTTGTCACTAGGAAGGAGTGATGTGGCGGATAGCTATAAGAATTGTATCTTATAAGTTTTGAAATAAGGTTGCAATGACAACGGCATTTTTTATTAAGATGTTTTGTTAAATTTTATTATTATATTAGACTATACAATTCAAAAATCTAGAATAAAACTTTCTAATCAAAGTAAATTAACTTTTAATCGACTAATATGTAATACAGGGTGTAGCTTATTTATCGTAATTTTCCTTTTTATAAGGTTACGTGAATACAGTGAATTCCAAAAAGTACAAATCGTAATGGAAATTTTTTTTATTTGTTAATTATACCTATAGATATGACTTAGGGTTAGTTTTTGCTTTGGTTTTAAAAACCAAAACACTCATTGACGCCAGGTTAAAAATTAAAATATTCAAAAACCTGGCAATTTTTCTAAAGATATCAGAAATAGTGATTACGAAAAGTTGTTCAAAAATAATGTTTTAGACCTATAACCCGAGTTTCCAGTTCAATACTGACAATTC
This sequence comes from Abscondita cerata, assembly GCA_030710515.1. Lineage (NCBI taxonomy): Eukaryota > Metazoa > Arthropoda > Insecta > Coleoptera > Lampyridae > Abscondita > Abscondita cerata. The sequence goes on from JALBCR010001005.1 coordinate 232,612, forward strand.
TTTTTTCGAATTTCATAAAATGTTACACCACTGAAATTTGAAAAACCAGATTTGTGGCAAAACGAACGCTAAAATGGTCCTCAAGTCACAGTCGGGTTTTGTCAGGCGCCACCCTAATCTTTGCAGAACTTAAATCAAATGCTCACCAAAAGAAAGGGTAAAGCGTAAACACTAAAAATAAAAGAATAAAATCATTACGACCGGTATTTTATTAATCCTATAATTCTACAACTTGCCTTTCGGCGCTTAACTAACAACAAAAAAATAATTACAAACATGTAAACGGCCAAACTACCCCGGTACCGGGCGCGATGGAAGGTTCTTTGTTTACCGCGTACTTAACTATAATACACAAGGGGTTTCAATCATGCAGAACCACCGCGAAACTTGTTACAATAACCTACAAGCTAAAATCTTATCCTAGACGGCACCATTTGAAAACTCAAATACGCGTACTCCAAACAATAGTCACCCAATTCACGGAAGTTTCTAAAGAATAATATAGAAAGGTACTGACAGAGGATTGTTTTCTTTCTTCTAATCCATAAACAGCGTAATTTTTCTTCCAAAACGGGAGTAATCCACAGGAACAATGTAATTGTTAATCCGAAGATTTCGATCACAATGGAACTACCATGCATTCTTAAGCTTTTCGCGCGCTCGAGATCGTTCATAACCCGCGTTTGCGTATTTCGAGTGTTTCATAACATCGAAACGGAATTCTCTTAATAGCGGCGAAATGAAAGTTCCATTTATTTTACGTGCACTAAACTCTTAATTTAGGTTCACGCACATGATTTACGATACTTGGAGTTTCTGACGCGATTGTTAAGATTTATTAACATTCTGCATCCGCTATGTCGTTGCGTAACTAATTAACAACCAACCATCTTATCGGTTCGTAGTCTACTTAGAACTGCCTAAAACTAACATTTGTTAAGAAAGCGTCCACCCCTCTCGTTGGTTTTTTTCCACACCACCAACGTTACAAAAAATTTACTGCCTACATTTTCTTAGAATTAACAACCGCAACCGCTTACCTAGAATTTTAACCGTGGGCGCAAAGTCGTGTGTTATTTCTTTTAAACAAACATATTTTAATTTTACTGATAACGCCGGCACACCGACCGTAATTCGTAGAACCAAAAACAAAGAAACTATTGATCAAGCAAATCTAAAGGCGAATGTAAAATAGAATTCAAAGAAATCGACTGGTGAGAACTATGAAATCGGCATTTTCCACAACAACCTAATTGCTCAAACGTGACGACAACATACTTTATAAATCGGAATTAAGAAAAATATCAAATGATTGAAAACAATATTCCAACAAATTTGACCCTGACACACGTGCAACTTAATGCAAATGGAAATTCGTTATAACTATAGTCACAATCCAATTCAAAAGAGCATAACGGACCAAAATAATTCTGCGCATACAAAAAAAGCAATTTTTCACCAAAAGAGGTGACAAAAATTTTGAAATTTGTGTCTCAAATTAGTCTTTTATGCATAATTTTGAACAAATGAAGAAAGTAAAAAACTTTCTTAAACGCTGGCAATGAGTGTTATTTGGTTTTAAACCAAGCTCAATAAATTAACCCCCAAGTCATCTCTAAGGGAATAAATTAACGCAAATGATGCTAGTACAAAATCAAATTAAAGAAAAAGATTAATCAATTTTTTGCATAGCCATGATGACTTCATGAATCTAGAAATATCCAGAGTGATGGCAAAGAAATCGGAGAATAAAAAGTGTTAATCGACTTCTTGCCTGGGGTGTGTGTTCTGTTTTCATATTAGAAAGCGGTACAGACGCTAACACAGGGTTTACTATAAATTCTGGCAGTGATCGCAGACGATATGACAATTGATAGTTATTGTTTGACTACTTATCGTAATTTTTCCTTTTTATTAGGTTAGGTGTGTATAAACAATTAGCACAAAAAGATCAGCATTAATTTTTAAATACTTCAACTTTAGTTTATTTTAAATTTACAATTTTGGGTTATTCAGAATCCATAGAGTGCCGTAGACGCGTAGCCACTAATGTAATTCAGTATAGGCGTATACGTAGTATCGGTTGAAACAAATTTAGAAAATCGGAACCAACAAAATCGATTGTTAAGTACACGGGAATTTACAAAGTTTAGTATAATTTATATATAAATAGAGCACTTAAAGTTGTATCTAATACCTATTAATTATTGAATCAAATTACTTATTGTTTTCAATATTTGAGCGAGCCATTAATAGAACAGATAGGCTGTAACATTACTTTGTGGAAGACATTGCACTAATTTATCAATCACATATGTTACTAGAATTAATAAATGATGATGTAAGGGATAAACAAGTATAAAACGTTTGTGTATTAAAAATAACATTATTTCAACTAAAATTTTGATTGGCTCATGTGTTTAGTTAAAAAGAACCTTAATGATAATGATACTTTACCACGTTAAACGTAAATTAATTATTTAGATACGAAGAAAGTTGTTGAACACTGTTTACACTGAAGTCTTTATTTAACGTGTGTAAAAAGTTACTGGTGTTATTTATTTCAATTTCTTTTTCATTTTGGCTGTCTAATTTTGTAAGTGGATTAAAATAACTTTATATTGAAAAAATGCAAATCCCTAAATTTCTCTAGAACAATATTGCAATTTATTTAGAAACTAGCAAAGCAGAGCATGCTACGCATGAACAATAATTGGCCTTCTAGCACTTACATTAACATTCATCAGTTGACTAATCAATATGAATGCAAAGTACATGAAATTCGTAAAATGAATTGAGAGTAGGTGTGCGCTCGCACAAGTCATAATATATTAATAAGAGATTCGAAAAGTAAGAAAATTAAAACAAGTAACCTTTCACAAAACAACATAAAACTAATGTTTTACAAAATGGTTACAAATAAAAGTTGTAAAAAATATGGTTTACATTTTTATCACATAATTTCTTATAATCGCTCTAACTAACGATTCTAATAACTATCGTAAAATGGCGAGTAGAAAATGACTGATCTCAAAAACGAGTCCGCGAAAAGTTCAAAAACTGTGGTAAATGTGATTTATGCGGGACAAATTTTAAATCATTTGTGAAGTAATAGCATTATTGATCTCATTGTACATAAGAAATGCTTTGAAATCTACCGCAGACAAGTGATTTGATGGATAATGTAAATTTGAAAACACAGGGTAAAGACGAGGCTTAAGATTGCATATTTTAAATCGCTTGAACTTAATATATTAAACAAATACGCAAAGGAATTGGAAATTAGCAACAAAATGTTAAAACTAAAACTATCAGAACTTGACAAAATTATGCTAATATTTTTATCGCAGAAAATAAAAACAATGAAAAAATAATACCTGCTGTAAGTTTTAAAAACCAATCAAACACCTACCTATCTGATCAAATTGGCCAAAAACAGTAGCCAAAATCCTGCAGTTTTTAATATTAAAAGCGAATAAACCAAACACTGATATCAATACGTTTAAGCAAAATGTAAACCCGACTGACCTCGGTCCAGGAATTTCGAACACAAAGACAACTAAATCTGGTGATATGATACCAGAATGTTTAAAATGCAAATTATATGCAAGAAAATTAAATCCAAAATTGAATCTGTTGCAGGAGAGAATTATAATGTAACAGTTGGTAAAAAGCACCTCCCTCTTATTAAAGTAATGATTATAGAGTCCACTAGCGAATCAAATGATGTACTAAGCACTAATATAATCACACAAAACAAACTTACAAGATAACAACCTTCATTTCAAAATTATTCGTAAACAATTACTCAAAAATAGCATGAACATTATAGTTGAAGTAAATCCGTATCTTTTTAAGAAAATTATGGACTATGGGTACTTATTTGTAGGATGGAGAAGATGCTATGTAACCGAATCCTTAAACATTATAAGATGTTATAAATGTTCTGGATTTGGACACATAGCCCAATTTTGCACCTTTTCAGGAAATATATGCTCAAACTGTTCAGCAAATCCCATAATTACAAAGACTGCCAAAAGGAGTCAGGGAAATGCATTAACGTGTAAACTTCTAATACAGCAAAAAAGATAATTTAAACTCAGAACATTCAGCTTTAGATACACACACTGTCCAATTTACCTGAAATATGCTGAAACCGTTAAGAGCAAAACAGAATATACGGAAGAAGCCATATATAGCAATTACCAAACTCAAAACCAATCGTCACTAAGTTGACTAAAAAATATATTCAAAGCTGTGCAACAAACCAAGATGAATATAAAAAATACCAATAATTCATCACAATTTACGCTGTATAGTCAAATCTGTGCAATGTTTAAAAACTAGTTATAATAGAACTAGGAGCATTACCTAAACCTCAATCAAAACAACATTTAACTTGTCACACTGTCGGAACACTGGCAAACTAAAGATCCAACTTCAATGCTACAAAATGTATGGTGATAATTTAATTACCAGCTTCTGTAGGCCATTAAATAAACACGGAGGTACTGCAATTTATTGTAGAGAAGATATAGAGTGTAAACCGTTCCTGATGAAATCAATTTACTAGCGGAAGATTATTGTCTGGAAGTTGTGCTGTTAAATTATCAACAAACAATAGTGCTATGGTTCTCATCCAATTTACAGATCTCTTGAAGCAGACTATACATTATTCTTAAAGAAAACTACAGGTACTACTAGATTCTTTGGTTAATAGAAAGCTTAAATTGTTTGTAGCTGGAGATTTTAACATCGATTACCTGTCGGAAACATACAAAAGGACTTGAAGAAGGAAATGTGCCCTGTGGTATAATTCTTGGACCTTCAAAGACGTTTGATACAGTGAACCATGAACTTTAGAAATTGTTCCATTTATGATATGCGGGAACTGCCTTCACTAATTCAAAGCTACCTATTCAACCGAAAATACTTGTGCAACTACCAACTCAAGCAGGTTGTGTTCAGTCGGATGCCCTAATTAGGTCAGAAAGGTATTACCTCAGGGAAGTATTCTAGGACCTATTTTATTTCTAATTTATAATAACGACTTTTCAAAATTTGTACAAAGAAACTCAACTTATGTAAATGAATTGTAAAGTTTTGCCGATGACTCAAGTATATTAACAGTTAACCCAACTATTGTGGACACAGTCAATGCAACAGATAGTATTATTTGCATTACCAATGAGTGGTGTATTCACAATGATCTAAAGTTAAACCAGGAAAAAGTAATATAATCATATTTAGAACTAATAATAAAAATGTTTCATTAATCTCAGAAATGTTGTTTAATACAAACGTGGTACTAATATAATATTTTAAACAGTTGTAAAGTTCTAGGTATTTTCCTGGACAGTCAGCTAAATTGGAAAACAGCAGGTACACCACATGTCTACAAAACTAAATAAAATAACCTTTGCATTAAGAATATTAAAAAAACTAAGACAGGGAATATACTTAAAACTGTTTACTTTTGTAAAATTTTTACCAGGTTTTAAAGTACTGAATTTTGTTTTGGGGGGAAACATTACACATAAATGAATTTTATTATTATACTTAAAAATGCTGTGAGAATAATTTTTAATATGAAATACCGAGAAAGCTACCCAGAAATGTATTCAAAACTAATAATATGCAGACGTTTTATGGTTGTTTATATATTTGAATGTTTAAAATTTGTTGAGAACATTCCGAATATTTTAAGTCCCACCAACCATCTCATGAACATGGTACCTGAAGTTAAACAAAAGTTTTCATTCCACATCACCAACTAACAAACTTTGGAAAGATCAATGTGCTACAGTAGTAAAGTGTTATAACAAATTACCAGCATATATTAAAATAAAACAACCAAACTTGAAACATTTTAAAAAAATTCTTTTAAATTTTATGCAACCTAGAACCTTACAACATTAATGACTACCTAACCTAAATTTGTTATTACTAGTAAAACCACTTTGACTTGTTTATGCACTACTTTGTACAGAAATGTATCAAGTACTTCCTGAAATAAATATTATTATTATTATTATTAATATTATAAGGCTTGCATGAAACAATACCACCTACGTAATTACACTTTTTAAAACATATTACACTACGCGTATTCAAATTTGCCAGCCACACCTTTTAAAAACTCACACTAAATTTGTTGGCCATAATTTAAATTAGCCTTTGGTTGATTTTGAGGTTACAATATCTGCTCCATAATTGTATTTCATGGTATTTGATAGATTTCTTCTGAATTATCTTTTAGTAGCGTGCTATTTGTACATATCACAAAGCGCGTTTGCAATTTGCAGGATAAACTTTTGATTGTGTTCTTTGGACCAATACTATGTTAGAATTTAGATGCACAGTCACATACCTCTACTCCTTACATCCAGATAGGTCTTCCAAGTAACCAGTTTAGTTCTTTTAGTTTATTTGTTTGTCTCTTTTTTCTGAATGTGTTCCTTCCAATTTAACTTATTATCTAGGAGTAAACCTAGATATTTTGCAGTTTCCAGTTATGATATTTGGGCATTATTTATTATCAACTAGTAGACATGTTTGTTTCCTGAGCGTAAAATGTTATGTGTACCAATTTGTTTTCATTAACTTCAGTTTTCCACCATCTATTAAGCTACTGTTGAAGGAGTACTAAGTGATTTTGAATGTTGGACCGATTCTAGTACAAGATTTTTATGACTGGATAATATAGCAGTGTCATCCACAAATATTCCTGTTGTTGCATTGAGTCGTTGGTATATTATCTGACTTATACAGATAGAACATAAGGTAAAGGCCCCAATACGCTTGCTCTGTGGAATGCCTGTATTTATTGGAAAATAACCTAATATTTTTTCATTAATTTTTATTTGAAATGTTCTATCACTCAAAATGATTTTAGTAAATTGTAGTAAGTCAAAGATTTATGTCCGACGGCCAGCCGGCCAATCCGTCCGTATGTAAACAAGATATAGAGAAACCAACCCGTCCGATTTTTATGGAAACTTTGTACAAAGGATGTAATTGATAATTCCAAAGATCTGATTAGTTTTGTAGGCATAATATATGCAGCTTAACACACAGATTTACGAATTTTTAAAATATTTAGAAAAATATTCATTTTACACATTTTTATTTCAAACAAAATTTGTAAATAATTTAATTATACACATTTTATGTTAAAACTATTTTTGATCCAATAAGGAATTACTGAGATATAACAATCACGTGACCAATATCACTTTTACAAAAAGTTTTATTCTTACTTATCGGGGAGATGTAGAGTTCTGCATTAAGCTTGTTTTAATGTATTTCTACGACTTCGACCTACCTTCCTTTCTCATTATCGACACTCAAACATACATCTTCACCACTTAGATTTCAAAACAATGAACTGAGACAGCTACTAATCTCAGTGAAGACGGTCTGGGTTCCAAAACAGATCAAAATAAAGCGCCACCCTTTTTTTTTATTTTAAATATAAATCCTGTCACTATAACCAAGTAGTTATTGGCAAAAACAGGAAAACAAAGTTAGTAAAAAAAGGAGGTAGTACAGAGATCAAGATAGATAACTATGGATCTATGTATTTATAATAAGCGTTCAAAATTTTTTTTAAAAAATTACATTTGTAAACTAAACTAATGTTATTAAATCTAATCCACAAATTAAATTGTGTTTTAAAATGAAAAAGTACTAAAAGTAAACCAAAACGTAAATCGGCCAATTTTCAAAGGTATGTAAAGAGGATTTATAAACTTATAAAAAATTGTATTACCCATCTTGAAATAAGATGGGGTTATCTAACGGTTTCCAAACCAAAAATTTTAACACCCCTTTTTTCACTTTTACGACGAATTAAAGTTAGTACGTTATAATAAAGCAAAAAAATTTACGTCCGACTACCGACCGGCCGTCCGTCCGTATGTAAACAAGATATAGAAAACCAACCGTCAATTTTATGAAACTTTATACAATGACCTTGTTACAATTTCGAAGAACTTATTATTTTTGGGCATTATCTATGTACAAAGGGCCGTTAACCTACAGATTTTAAAATATTTAGAAAAATATTCATTTTACACATTTTGTTTCTAATGAACTATTTTTGATTCGATAAGTACTGAGATATAACAATCACGTGATCAATCAATTTTACAAAAGTTGATGGAGAAAGGTTGTTGTAGTCGCTTATCGAGGCGATGTGAAGTTCTGCGGTAAACGCTTGTTTTTACGTTTAAACGGTTCCAAATAAGGATAAATTTGTCATCCACAGAATCAATAGTTTTAGTATTTAATTCATAGAGCTGTCTCTTTTTTTTTAATTATTGTAACATCAGCACAATATTGACTTCATTTCAAGCACAAATAAGATTATTTTAAGCACAAACCAAAATTATTGGATACTTTTGTTTTATTTAGACAATTTTGGTTTGTAAGAATTACGGAAATACGGTAATCATGTGCTACTTTTATTTGATCAATCATTTAAAAGGATATTATTTGTACAAAAAATTATAATGGAAAATGACTATTACTTAAACAATATCTTTAAAAATATTAATTATACAATATCTTTATGAATAGAAATTATTCAGACCACGATTTTAAAGAAAAGTGGTTAAATTTATCTACGATTTTCTTTTTTATTTTTGTCACTTTTTTTAGGTAAAATATAGTGGTGTACGTTGTATTCTCTATTACATATTAAATTGTATCGGGATGAAGTAAGCTTTGCACTAAAACGAGTTTATTTCTTCAGAATGAATTATTTAGTAAAGATAATTTCTTTTATCTGAAAAAGGTCGCTTGTACAATTTTAATAAAACGTCGTAATTAGGTGTTTTTATAATACGGCAACTTTAAACAGAAATTTAATTGTAATCGCAGAGCTTGTTTCAGTTTTTCGATGAATGAAACACTTACTATTTAGAGTTTTTATTTTAACACAGCCTACATTACACATGAAACCAAACATAGAAAATTTTAGATTACCCAGAATACCATAGAACAAAAATTCACTGTACTATAAAATGCATGTACTATTTAATTTAATGAATTGCCCAGTAAAATAAAATTATAAGTAGCCTATCTTTTTATTTAATTTTTCAAACGTTCTATTTTGTAGTGGCTAGTTTTACATATTTAAAAAGTGGTAAAGGATTCCTGTCGTTTAGGTAACTCTTGAGATGATCGAATATCTAGCCGTAGTACAATAAAGAGCAGCAGTTGTTAGGAGTTGATTCTCATTTGCGCTTGGAATAAATGGGTTGGTTTATAACAGCTATTTTGTAGCCGATCACAGTTAACACAGATTGTTATTGTGCATAAAGTTTGAAACAATGGCTCAAAATCCGGCATACAGGGTGGGGCCAACAACGAATTATTCTGTAGCACTAAAACGAAAAATAGTGTAAGAAATCTTAAGGCATACATATATTGAATTAATGAAACACAATTTAAAAATATTTTCCATTGTACTAGGTGCTCAGAAACATTACTATACCAAAGGGTGGAGTTATTTACAATGGAACACTCTGTATTTTTTCGATTTCTAAATTATAAGATAAAAAATAATGTATGTTCTTTAACATGTCCCTATACCAACACAACCGTTTCTGAGATAAATCGATTTTACTTGATTTACAGACCCTCCAAAAAAAATGCAATAACTTCAAGATAAATAAGAAACAAACAACTGGTTTTATACCACCCTTACTAAGAGTCTTCAACATCTCTTTGCAATATTTACTATTGTATTTGCAGTGTACAGAGTGTCTAGAGTCAGTCAAATCCGCCCACCTGTCACAAACAACGGCAACCGTTATTAGTTTCAGCAAAATCGATGGCACTGTAAACATTGGTAACTTTGTTTAAAACCACCTTACTAAGAGCCTTCAGCATCTCTTTTTGCAATATTTACTATTATGTTATAAGGTACAGGTGTTTAATACTTATCGCATAACGCTAACGACTTAAAAACATAAATAACTTGCTTAACTTAAATGGAACACACCTTGTATTTCTGTAATTTGTTGGAATCAGGAACTAGTACCTTTCAATCGGTATTCGAGTTACCAACATAACAAGTAGTTTTCGAGATATTTTAAAATTTGCTAGTTTAATAATTTGCAATTTACTGGAATTTAGATTACCTGTGAGATATCAATAAAAATAAACATTCTCATTACCAAACATTTTTTAATGTATAGGCCAATCAGCTTTGAAATATGCAGCAAAATATTTTTTAAAAAATTAAATAACACAAATGTATAAGCAGATGATCTAGAGTCAGTCCAATCACGCCCACCTGTCTGAAACAACAACCGTTATTAGTTTCAGCAAAATCAGTGGCCTGTAAACATTAGTAGAAAGAATAAATCACAAAAATTAAACCATATCCATCCACATAAAAGTTATATTTAAATTTTAAGAAATTTTGAAAATTGTCAGGAGAAAGAAAGAAATGAAGGCTACATGTTTCGGCAATATAATAAAATTTTTCATCTTCAGACCAACCGTAACGATCCAATAGTTAAAATGTCATAAAAATGCATATAGAACTACAAACAATAAAAATTAACGAAATTCAAGGGTTACTAGAAAATACTTACAGTCAACAAACAAGCTAAAACTTAAAAATATTTTGCGTTAATACAAATTACATTTTTAAAATTTAAATTTAATAAGACACCACGTCCACAAAACGTATACAGACAGGCTTATCTTTAAATTTAGCAAAGTGGAAAACGACATCATGTTGATATCCAGTTCAACCACTAAGTATGAGTTATT